>JANHZU010003058.1:101627-139191 GCA_032468055.1 Acrochordus granulatus | reverse complement strand
GGGAGGGGCGAGCACCATAGAGCGCGAGCTGTGGGCGATCATCGAGCGGCTAGAGCGCCGGCGCAGCGCGAGCCGAGCGGGAGGAGCAGCGGGCGGGGCGAGCCAGTCAGAGTCCGCCAGGAAGCCGAGAGTGATCCGCGCGGTGTGTCTGGTGCTGCTGCCGCTGCCGCTCCTCCTCCTCCTTCCCCGGACAAAGCCGCCGCGGTTGCCGCCACCCCCGCCCCTCACCTCGCCGCGCAGCTCGCCTCGGAATCCCGCCGCTGAACGGAGAGCCATGTCGGCCAGCAGCCTCCTGGAGCAGGTAAGCCAAGGAAGGGAGGCCAGCGGTGGGAGAGAGCGGCGCCCCAGGCGCGAGGGGCGCCACGCTGGGAAAGGCCCCAGCTTCAGGCCTAGCCGGGGGGCGCCAAACGGACGGAGAAGGGCTCGCGCGCCCGTTTCCCTCGCGTCGCTCCTTTCGTAAACGAACCCCCGCCGGGCCCGGATCTCCTTCCGCGCCGTCTCCCGCGGCAGGTCGGAGCGGCCTAGGCCAGGGCTCGGCTTCTTCCTGCCCTCCCTTCTTTGCCGGCCGGGCTTGTCCTTGCCGCCGCATGACTTATCGCTTTTCTCCCTCTTCCCTTTTCTTCCTGCCTCGCTCTCGCCAACGCCGCCGCGTCGCCTCCGCTCCAGAGACCGAAGGGACAAAGCACCAAAGGTGAGGAGCCCGCAGCCGCGGTGGTGGGGGGCTCCTAGGCGGCCGTTTCTGAGGGAAGCCTCAGACTCCTTGGGAGGGGTAGAAGGGGAGCGACTCGGATTTCAGCGTCTGGCCGGCCTTGCACGTTGCCCTTTTCTTCCCCACATGAACTATTGTGGGTCCGGGTCCCTCGCTCTCTTTTCAAGGAAGGAGGCGGGGGGTTACCCTAAAAAACAAGACCCCCGGCAAGGCGTGGCATCAGAGGCTAAAAACCTCTGTACTTCTGCAGATGTGCGTCCGGCCAGCAACTCTGAAGTAGTGGTTGGCATAGATAGTTTAACGTCTGTGAAAGGCAAAGCTGTCTGTGAATAGGTTCTTTTATCTATCTTGGTAAGGGGAAGACTACTGGAGGATGTAGATTACTGTAGAAGTTGAGTCAGAATTAAAACCAAGTGAAACATACGGTTCACTACCATTGATTCTGGTAGATTATTTTTTTCTCAACACCATTTCTTTTTATTCTCTCCAACCCACCACCCACATTTGTAAAAGGTGGCAAAGTAAAGAATGGTTTGGTGTGAAGCACAACAGGGAGGGCTATTTCACGGCACTTTTTAAAGTAAAAGCTGGCTTTTGATTAAAACTACTGGTTCATAGTTGTAGATAGGTAGCAGATCTGCAGTATTCAAACCAATGGGGGAAAGAATGGTCAGATATCAATAGATAAGAAAGTCAGTATGAAGATATAAGAGTAAGATTAGTTATTTTCTTCCCTTGTTTTAATGAGTACTCACAGCTTTAAATGTAGCTTTTGAAGGCTGAAGTGAGAGTAGTGTGCAGTCAGCTGCTTCAAGGGCCCAATTTATGGATTCCACAAGCAAATTAAAACTTGAAAACCATGCATGCTTTCTTTCTCTTCTCTTGAAATGCCTGTAAATATGACATAGATTGCCAGAAGGGGAGGTGCATGTAAGCTTCATTATTAGTTCAAAAGTTTAAAATCCAGACAAAAGAAAGAAATTTGGAGGCCATTCAGTCTGACTCTTTGTATGTGATGGATCTGCAGTTATAATATTCTTGAGAAGACATCAGGAATCTGATAGCACCTTTTTTGATTAACAAATTTTATTAAAAGGCCAAAACTTTTTTGAGTGGCAGCTGACTTCCTTAGATCTACAAAGATGTCTACAACATCCTTGAGAGTGATTAGCTCCTGCTCGTAGAGAACAAAATAACAAACATGAGTTCTTCTTTGGAATATTGCTCCATTGTTAAAAAAAACCTCTTGCTCTTTGGAAGCATCTGTGCCATAAATGGTAGGATTTGCAAACCATGCTAAACTACAATATGGTTTTTTGATTTTGATAGTATGTTATGTGAGCTCATGCTTAAAATAAACCATGGCTTACACCTGAACTTGATTAGTCTATTTCTCTGTAACTTCCATCGTCTTGACTCTTGATACAGCAAGAGGATTTTTTGGATGATAGCCTGCCATTATTGGATAACAGGCTTTATCCCTCCCACCCCAACTGTATATATTAGTCAAATAAAGCTTCCCTTGAAGACTCAGTTCATCATGGAATGGGGGATTGTCACATTAGATCAAGGTTTTATTTAATTTTATACCACCCAGCTCCCTGGTTTACTATCGTGGTTAGTAAAATATATTGAAACTTTTCACAAAGACTATATATTTGCTGGATTTAATTTAACCTGACTACCTACCAATAATCACCAATTAAACGGACATTGTGAGAAGTGAATGTATTCTTATCCTTGAGCAGTAATAGCTAATCTTAAACATGTTCAATTTCTAACAAAAAATTCTTCAAGCCCATGTCTCTTGAATTATCAAACATTCATATTATAATTGAGTAACCCTTGTTAAAACATTTGATTTTAGTGCAAAATGGATCCGTACATCAAAAAGACAGCTTAAATGATGATGATATTGAACCTTACTTGAGTCCTCAGGCCAGACCGGTGAGTGATAAAAAATTTATTTATTTATTTTATTTATATGCCGCCAAAATCCAAAGACTCTCAGTGGCTAACAACAATAAATATACCTATCTATCTAATGGTGCTCTTTGCTTTTAGTCAGTCCATTTTCTGATGCCATCTAATTTTTAGTTCATTTCTCTAGTTTGATATTTTATACTCAGTTCATTCACTAATTAGCTATTAATGCTTGCTAGCCACTCATTAACAGTGTCTTGCCCTTTATAAATTTTCAAGCCTCTTTAGTGGGACCAACTTCAATACATTAAGGCTTAATTTTCCACATACCTTTTTGAATTTCAGGTAACTATATTTAAAATAAGCTGACCAACTCTATTCATAGCTATGTTTGCCCTGTACACTATTATAATAAACACTGTTAATTTGGAGAAATGAATTATAATTTAAATTAAAAACTTTATTTTAATTAGCATTTGAATCTTAACCCAGTTCTACTGAAATCATACATCTAGTAAGATCTAATATTATATGGAAGTTGAGAGCTAATGGACTATATGTAGAATATGTTCTCTTACCTAGCTGCTCTTGGCTGATCTCCAAAAGCTAAATAGAGATGGGTCTTGTTAGTGTTTGGGTAGAAGACTTTATAACAGCTGTAAACTAAGCTGGGAAGTTGAAAAAATATCCAAATAATCACAGTGGAATTTTTTTCTGTGTGGTTGTCAAGAAAATTGCAAGGAAATCTTTTTTAGTCTTCAGTCAAGACTGAATTAAAACAGAAGTTGCCCTTTTTATCTATCTGGTTGTTTAAAAAGTTTTTATTTAAACTTTCAGTTTTTTAAGTATTGAGAGGTGCTTGGATCCATAATTAGATTCAGTTTTCTAGTTTATAAGTTCTAAATCTATTTCATTTGACTACTGAAAGTTCTAAATCTATTTCATTTGACTACTCTTACAACAGTAAGAGATATTTTCCCAAATCCAATATTCTGTAGGGATTTTTGGGGAAAGAATTCCATAATTTTAAACAGCATCCTACAAATTTCTGCATGATAAATACATTTAATAAAATAAGTTGGGCAATCGGAGTTGTAGTCTGAACATAGCTGGAAGACATCAGGATGAGGAATGCTGTTGTAAAGTATTCTTGGGTCCACAGATAAGTGTATACCTTATATAAGAACTTGCACTTATAAGTTCTGAGGGGTCTTGAAAGGAAGATGAACTACAAATTTGTAGGCCAACTTTCAAGTTATAAAATAAGAGACAGGTATCAACTTTTAAGCTGAGAAACAGCAATCTTTTCATCTGAGAACTTCAGAGAAAAGTGTATACTAAAGAACCATCTGAAGGAGTTAATTAGGTGAAATATAATTTATACAGCTAAATATGCCTATTTTCTGTCAGTTGCTGACTGTTTCAGTTCCCATTACTTCATATATCAACTAAATTGACAACAGGATCTAGATTGTATGAAAAAATGCCTAGGGCACGTCATACAGGTTTTCACTTAAATTTCAATGAATATGAGGAATAAAGATAAAGATTTCCCTGCTAGTCATGGCTGACTGTAGGGGCAATGCTTACCTCCATTTCCTTGCCATAGAGCCAGCATTCATCCAAAGATGTTTCCATGGCCATGTGGCCAGCATGACTACATGCTGAGGTGCATGGATGCTGTTACCTTTCCACCAAGGTGGTACCTCTTTATCTACTTGCATTTTTACATGCTTTTGAACTGCTAGGTTGGCAGGAGCTGGGGCAGACAACAAGAGTTCACCCTGTTGCATGGCAGCATTTGGATCTCGAACTCAGTTTGCCAACATTCCAGCTGGCAAGTCCAGCATCTTAACCGCTCATGCCACTGTGCCACCCATATGAGGAACGGATAGGCCTTTATGATGCTATATATGGAAAGTTACCAAGAAGTGTCACAGTAAGGAAGTAATAGTCCTTTTTTTTAGAAATTTCGACACAGTGGATTGCTGTGTAACTTATTAATTTTGGAAACTGGATAATGTATAAGTTATTTTTTATCTCTTCCAAGACCCAGCAGATTGCAGTACATTGTCTTTTCTGTTTCAAGGCAAAAATAATTGTTCAAAACTCATACAGTTTCTGTACTGTATCTGATCTAAAATAAGCCTTTTCATTGCCTAGTTTCTTGGCTGTTTGTCAGTTAAAAATGTGCACATGAGTTGAACTTGCAATTGTGCTCCTATAACAATAATTACTGTTGATGGAACGACCTTCCTCCTTCTTCCAAATATTTAAAAAACAAGATCAGACCGGTAAATGTCACTGTCAATATATAAGTTTATAAAGAATATGCTCTCTGTTTAAAAGATAGATCCTAAGCTAACTTGACTTAGTCTGTATGTGCATGTATATACACACACGCATAGATACATGTACATATTGACTAACCATTAATTTGTAAGCTGTTATTGTTTCATTGTTTATTCCTAGCAGGGACAGCAGAATACTACCTCTGCAAGTTGCTAGTAAAGGATGCTACTTTATTGACCTTTTAATTTCTTGTTGTAAATTGGAGTATTACTGGTTAAGCAACAGGCAAGAATACTCTGGAATTCAAATCTAATTTTGATGAAATACTTGTGCATTTGAACTTTGTCATTACCTCAATCATCAGAGGTTTTTGAGAGTTTTGACATTCTGAATTATTCTAGGAAGTCCTTTATATGGTGAGGAGGAGGAGTTGTAAACATGTTGCTTATCATTATATGTATCATGTTATATCCTTAATCTGAGCAAATAATGGCAAAATTTATTTCCAACTAATTTCAATTCATATTTATAATATTTTTGTGTGAGTACATCACCATACTCAGTCTTACCTCCTCTGTTTAATCATATTTTTATAAGTCTGGTAGGCTTGTTAAATCTCTTTATGTTATTAAAGCAATCGGACCTTAAGAAGCTACTTTGTTTTTGAAGTGCACTTCACATGCACTTTTTGTAAATAAAAGTTACAAAATTAAGACATTGGCCTCCCACTAAAAATACATATTCACTCTTCTGATATTTGGGTTCGATTAATGGTCATAGAGCAAATATAATTATGGAATTATCGTATTTCTTAGTTGCTGTTATCATGCTAAAATAATATTCAGTTGAGTGAAAGTAGAACAAATCTCAACTGTGTGCATCATTTTAGAGTAATTGTTAGACTGTTATTGATCAGCAAAGACTTCTTTAATGTTCAAACTTAAACATTCTCTTTAAGGAGTGTTATTCCTTTAAGCATTTCTAGATCAAGAAATCAATATTATTAACTCTTCATTCAGTTGTCTGGTTTGTTTCTAGTGCTTAAGAGTTATACTTATTTACAATATAATGCTTTTTATATCTACACTTAAGTAAAAAGAAGACTGCGTTATATTCTTACATCTGAGGCTGTTCATAGTGAAGTGCTACTACTGTTTTTTTTTGGATTTTGAATTCTGAGCTACCATTCATGTGAAATTTAAAGGTTTAGTAGTTGAATTGTAGGACAAAATGGTAGCTTCTTGTAGTAATTGATTGTCTTTGTTTTGATGTCAGTTCTGTTGAAGGCACACCTGAGGTGCCTCCAATGGTTTGGCATAATAAATTATGGTAAAAAAATGAAGCGTTGAAATATAATAAGTGAACCATTCCTTCTATATCATCTTTGCTTTGCTTACTGGCTTATAAAGCATAGTCCAAAATATAACTTAAGTAATGCTTTAATTTGCATTACTTTTGCTACTTTACAGAGATATGTGGAATTGATCAGCTCACCTGTGCTACAATCCTTAGGGGTGCTCACAGGTTCAGAATAATGCAGCGAGGGGTTCCTTTGAGCTAATAGCCCTGCATGATTAGGATTTTAGTTTAAATTATTTCAAAATTTAAAACTTGCTCAATTCCCATTTCATAAGATAGCATAAAGAAAACAAGCCCTTTCAGTTGGTGTGATACTACTGAACAAATAAATAAGGCATAGAGATGCTTGAATGACTGTAACAGCTTTCCAAAGATAAAATGTTTCTGCTGACATCAGCTTCTTATGTTTTATAATTAAGTGTCAACTGGTTGACTTTTATTCTGAAAGCAGTCATAGATACCAATTATCAAACCGACTTGATGGTCTTGAATAATACTAGCTCACAATGTAGCCAGTTCCATGGGGAGGGTGTTAGCCTCAAACAATTCTAAACTTTTGGAATTGGGAAATTTCTTTTGAAAACAAAGTTCAAAGGAGGTATCCACCACCTCTGCTTCTATTTTTATTTTTCCTTGCTTAGAAAAAGTGCATATATATTTACTGTATATGTGTAATTCTGTTCAAGCATTTATTTGCTGAGAGAAGTGCAAAATAATAATAATGGCTTATTTTGAAGTAATTTGGCAGAGGTTCACCTGCAAAGTTTTTAGTTATTAAAATAATGCTTTTATAATTCAGGTGATTACAGATAGATGATTTCATTTGGCATCAATGAGTTATCAGTCTGGACTGAAAATTTCTTATGGACACAGGAGTGGAGAAGTTGTATTTAATCATAAATCAACACTAATTATAATCATTGATGCTTGTGTGCTTCTATAGCAGTATGAAACTTTTCATATTTTCTGTAATGTTTATTTAACATCTTAAGGCCATGTTGGCTCAATATATATTACATGAAGTTATAAGTATTAATGATTAGTGGTATTACTGATTGCATGTAGTCTCCCCAGTGTGCTTTCTTTAATGCAGTTCTTTGGACAAAAATATTTATCTCTCATTAATGTTATCATGTAAATCTTTTCAACACAATCTGTACTTAGCTAGTATCTGTATATTATTTTTTTAATTTTAATTTATTATATTGATGGTTCTGAGCATAGCTCTTGGAACTATCTTTTGACCTAGAGTAGGTTCTTTTGACTGATGACAAGAACTACATTTAAATTCTTAAAGATTCACTCTTTGTTCAAGAAAATACTGTTCAGTGAGTAAAATAATAATCTAATGCATGCCAATGCTTGCAAATTGAGGAGGTTCATTTGGACTGCTTTGCATCCTTATAAGTTGAAATTAACAAAGAATAAAAATCAATTTGTGTGGTTTACTTGCTCAAAATATGTTTTAGAAAGCAGGAAAGCTCTTAAGTATGTAAGTCTGTCCTGTTTCTAGGTCGATATATAATGGAACTAGAGTTAGGACAACTGATAGAGAATGAATTTAGTTCAGGTCTGAGTCTATTCTCCAGTAGGCCTTTGAAGTATGATATACTTAAATTATTTTCTGGTCCACTTACAAATAATTTAAATTTCAGTAGCTCTTTTTTGAAAAGAAAACAAGCTAGTAATTGATCTTATGTATTTCATCATTCATCTATACCTAGGAAAGTGCTACATAGATTAAAAAGTACAATCCCCACATACATTAGACAGCATTTCTGTGGTAGGAGTGGTTCTTGAATTTCTTTTTGCAGTTGGATGAAATGTAGAATGCCCTTATTTTCTCTAGTGCTCTGGAATCAGGATCTTACTTTTTGGTATAGCTCTGGATTATGAAGAATAATTTTGGCTTGAAAGAATAACCTGGAAGCATGATCTACAAATGCATTTAATCTGGTTTTCATGGTGTAATATGTGCTGTTCAGTCTAACTCTTTAGTTCTTGCCTTTTTCTTCCAGAACAATGCATACACTGCAATGTCAGACTCCTACATGCCGAATTACTACAGCCCATCCATTGGATTTTCCTACTCCTTGGGTGAAGCTGCTTGGTCTACTGGGGGTGATCCACCCATGCCGTACTTGACTTCTTATGGACAGCTAAGCAATGGAGAGCCTCATTTTCTCCCAGATGCCATGTTTGGACAGCCAGGGGCCCTTGGCAGCACACCATTTCTGGGACAGCATGGCTTTAACTTTTTTCCAAGTGGAATTGACTTCCCTGCTTGGGGTAATAATAGTTCTCAGGGACAATCAACTCAAAGTTCAGGATATAGTAGCAACTATGCTTATGCACCAAGTTCATTGGGTGGAGCTATGATTGATGGACAGTCAGCTTTTGCGAATGACACCTTGAACAAGGCACCTGGCATGAATACCATAGACCAAGGAATGGCAGCCTTGAAACTTGGAAGCACTGATGTAGCAAGCAGTGTCCCCAAAGTGGTTGGTTCTGCTGTTGGCAGTGGATCTATTGCCAGTAATATTGCAACTTCTAATAGCTTGCCCCCAGCTACTATTGCTCCTCCCAAACCAACATCTTGGGCTGATATTGCAAGCAAACCTGCAAAACAACAACCCAAGCTGAAGACCAAGAATGGAATTGCAGGTTCAAGTCTTCCACCACCTCCCATTAAACACAATATGGACATTGGAACTTGGGATAATAAAGGACCAGTGGCAAAAAACCCTTCCCAGGCTTTAGTTCAGAATATTGGTCAGCCACCAACCCAAATATCTCCCCAACCAATGGGTCAACAGATGAATAACAGTCCACCAGCAATGCAACCTTCAGCAGGACAACAGCCACAACCTCTGCCACCTGCACCACCCCAACCAACTCAGTTGCCAGTTCAGCAGCAGACAGCTCAGCCTACCCGCTGGGTTGCACCTCGTAACCGTGGAAATGGGTTTGGTCAAAATGGAGTTGATGGTAATGCAGTAGGACAGTCTCAAACCACATCTGGGTCTGCACCTTTGGAACCACATCCTGTCTTGGAGAAGTTGAGATCTATCAACAACTATAACCCAAAGGATTTTGACTGGAACCCAAAACATGGTAGGGTCTTCATTATCAAGAGTTATTCTGAAGATGATATCCACCGTTCCATTAAATATAACATCTGGTGCAGTACAGAGCATGGTAACAAGAGACTGGATGCTGCTTATCGGTCCATGAATGGAAAAGGTCCTGTTTACTTACTGTTCAGTGTCAATGGCAGTGGGCATTTCTGTGGAGTGGCAGAAATGAAATCTGCTGTGGACTACAATACATGCGCTGGCGTGTGGTCCCAGGACAAATGGAAGGGGCGATTTGATGTCAGGTGGATTTTTGTGAAGGACGTTCCCAACAGCCAGCTGCGGCACATTCGCCTAGAGAACAATGAAAATAAACCAGTGACCAACTCCAGGGACACTCAGGAGGTGCCTCTGGAAAAGGCTAAACAGGTGCTGAAAATCATTGCTACTTACAAGCACACCACTTCCATCTTTGATGACTTCTCACACTATGAGAAACGCCAAGAAGAGGAGGAAAATGTGAAAAAGGTAACTTGTAGAATAGTCAGGAAACAGAAATAAAGAGCAGTTACTGTTACTGTGTTGGATGGAGTTGGCTATGAACATCATTTTCTAAGTAAATTTGAATGGGTTATAAACTATAACTTGTGTGAGAATAGCATTTCAACTAGAATCTGCTTTAGCAAATTATAATAAGCTTGTGTAGTATAAAAGAACATTTTATTTAAATCTGTAATAGTGAGCAGGCATTTTTCCCATTCCCCATAAAATGACCTGGACAAAAGGGTTTATTGCTTTGTTTGTGAATAAACTGAATTATGGGTGGAAATTATTTTCAGTCAATATCTTTGACATGATTCCTCCAGTTTATAGAGTCATAGTTTTTAAACTGAAGGAATAAGGTCAACTTTGCATTCTACAGTTATTTCTTTGCTTTTTTGAGGTACTAATTGAGTACACTAATTGTACTATTGAAAGACAATAAATGCTACTAGAGGCATAAAATTGTTAGTGACCCTCCCAACTTGTTTAAAAGTTTTTTTTAAAGATTTGTCACATGTCGTGAGACTGCTGTACAAGAAAACAGTGGGCATTTGGAACTAGCTATGTAGTTCTTTATATCTAAGCCATTGATCTGAGATACTGATTTATCTAATGTAATAGTGTGTTTTGAAAAATCATAGGTATATTCTTGTTTTGGTCCTCCTGATATTTATGCTGAAATATGTATTATAGTGGGTAGGTTTTAAACAAAAAGTCACATGGTAGTTACAGTGACATTTCTGGACCTTATTGTAGTACATAATAAAGTTGGGCGGTGACATGAAAAGATTATACAACCATGGTCTCTAAATGAAAAATTACGATCACCTGTAGGTCTCAGAAGTGTGAAAACGTACAGGTGTAATATTTTTAGAATCAACAAACACCAAGAAAAAGCAAAACAAATGTAAAATTAGTCATGGAGATTCAAAGTAGTAAAAAAAATACAGGCATGAAAAATGGCAGACCAGCAGAAATAGGTTATTTGAATGTACTTGATTATTTTTAATTGCCAGTTTGGTCTAGTACACTAGTTAAGGCACCAGGCCAGAAATCGGGAGACTGTGAGTTCTATTCCTGCTTAGGCACAAAGCCAGCTGGGTAATCTTGGGCCAGTCACACATTTTCAGCCCTAGGAAGGAGACAATGGCAAACCACTTCTGAAATCTTGCCAAGAAAACTGCATGGCCTATCTCTAGAAATCAACACTGATTCCCCCTCCCAAAAGTATTTTTTATCTTAAAGTACTTTAAGTAATTTTATATTTATAGGTTAAAACTGTAAAGGTCCAGAAGTTGCTCTAATTGGAATTGAGAGTCCTCAAAAGCAGAGAAGATGTGTATTCTGTGACATTTTCTAAACAACGTGACTAAGCCACTAGCTATTTTTGTACTCCCAGTAGTATGTTTCTCACAGTACCTTAAAGTGATGGGATTTGTATTCGATCTTCAGCATATCAGTTTTGGATGACATATGCCCATAAGAATCCAAGCCTAGTAGGAGTTGATTTTTGGGTTTACTGGATAGGAATATTTATTAAAGTTTGTGTCCTTTAGTCATGTTTATCAAGAACCAGTTTTTGCATCATATAATTCTCTTTTATCTTAAGGAAATATTATATGGTTATAAAATGCTATATCTAAGACTGTTTGTTCTCACCATTACAGAATAATGCAAAGGGATTATATATTTGTATGTTTTGAAGCTTCTGTTTTTCAATTTGATTAATAGCAAATTTTTCTTTAAAAAAGAGCTACACTGTTTCATTGATTTGATAATTACTTGTTACTATTATAACTCTTCCATTATTAATATAACCCTATGATATTGCAAACACCTGTTATTTCCAAATCTCTTTGGATGTATTACAATATCCTGAAACTGTAACATCTTCTCACTAAAGTTAGAAAACCCAGAACTGTAGCCTTAAAATGAAATCACTGATTAATTGAAGTGAAGTGCTGCAAATTATTTCCTCAGGCTTGTCTAACTTTTGAGTAAAGAAGTTTTTCTTTTTGCATTATTATGTTTCTGTATAAAATATGTTGCTTAATGGCAAAAATAAATTACCTAATTTAGTGTGTACTGGCACTTCAGCTGGCATTAGGGTGGCTAATTATTTGTAACTCATTACTTATACATGTAATATTTTATGTAGGGTTGTAATGCATATATTTTCTTAATATTCTGAACTGCATCAACAAAACACATATTTGAGTTTTGAGAATTTGCCTGATGATTGCATTCTGTGTTTGATTTGCCTTTCTAGACAAAACACACTTAGGCAATGTAAATCAGATTAACCAAAGTTAACAATAATTACCAGGCTAAGCTGGACATTGAGGAATAGAAAAGCTCTGCCCTTTCCTCTTGTAGTTAAATATAGTTGACTTGAAAGGAGAGATGGGAGGTGAAGATGATGTGCCCACTTCCCCCTGAGTTCTCAACTGTTTGTAATTTTCGAAAAAGCTACATAAAGATATTTATGTTTCTTTCCATGATATTTTAATTTCATTTTAGATGGCATAACAGGCCCAGGTTATTTCTTGTACTGAAACTATAAGGAGAATCATGAGGCAAAACACCTTTGAGTTTTCAACTTACAGTTGTTCTTTGACTGGAATAAGCTTGTTTTGAGATGTAAACATCTAGAATACTATTGAGGATAGGATGGAAAAGTAATGAGATTGGGGAAATGTATTAAGGCTTTTAACAAATAAGTAAAATACTTCTGTGTGCTTATCTAAAAGGCTTTGGGTATTTCTAGATTTTATGCCAGCTCTCAAGGACAGTTCAGACATAATTCTGTCTAGAATGCCTAATGGGCAAAAAGATAGGGGCATAGAATAAAAAATAAGATAAATAATAGAAATTGGCTTTGAACAATAAACATATTGTTCAAAATATTTTCTGACAAGTCTTAAAATTTATAAACAACATGTGTCTTTTATGAACACCTGTACCAATCTTAACATTGGTAATAATTTCAGGCATTATAATATATCTGAAGTTAGTGTTTGGGGAAAACATGGAGGCCAGTCTTGTGGAATAGAAGTAGTTTCATCAAATAATATATAGGCAATCAGTTTACAGTACTTGAACTATAGCTATAGTTCGTTCCATTTTGATTTATTTATATTCCACCTTTATTATTTATGAACAACTCAACACACTTTTATAGTCTTACACTATACTATGACTTACAATACATTCAGATTATATCATTAAATTTATACAATAATTATCAGAATCAAGCTTCTCATCATAATACAGTACTTCAGGTTATTGCATTTACAATTTTGTATTAAAACATGGTTGAATAAAATGAAGAATTTCAGAGTTAAATAGGAGAGACTGCCTCTCAATTTTGAAGATGTATAAAAATCCATTGTTGAGGTAATGTCTGGTCTGATTATTGGCCTTCCTTGTCATATGCTGCATTTTGATCCATTTCATCTAAAACTAAACTGGTTATTTTAAAAGTCTGAAAGCTGTGTATTTTCTTTCACAAAACCCTGCATAAAATGATTTCAATAGCATTATATTTTATGGCATTTTACTTTTCTTCTAGTGTGTTATCTAGTAGTCATGCATTAAATGATGATTAGTAAACAAATATTCATCAGAAGCAAGAACTTATCTCCAGATGACCAGAACTTCAATACATGAATTTGGAGTATTGTTGAATTATTTGAGAATGAAATCTTAAATTGGAATAAAAACATTGTAATATAAGTAGATTATGTAAAAAAAATCATTTTTATGTTGTGGCCATCTATCTACCTACTTGCCAGACAAATGGTATGGAATAAGACAAGATAAACCCCTTTTTTGTTTTGGTCAAAGTGCCTGCTTTCATTGATCTTAAAGGATAGGCTTTGAATCGTAAAGATAGACATATAGCAACTGATTAGAGCAGCCTTTCTTAACTTTTTACCCTCAAGAAACCTTAAAATAATTTTCTGGTCTCAGGAAACCTCTGTATAAAAACTGCAAAAACTTCACAATACAATTCATATCTAATTTACATAATCCACATTTTAAAATATTTGCAACAACAGCACAGTGGAAGGCTGGCAGGTGTGTTGTAGTTTGTGATATTGTACAGTACACAAAATTCAGAACACAGTGTTTTAGTTTGATTTGGCTTCAATCAATTTCTCACAAAATCCCAGTTGAGAAAAGCTGGATTAGAATAAAGAAGCCCTGCAAGCATTACTCTGAGTTGTCCTGTGCTTAAAGAGAAAATACTGTTTTACTGTAGAGATTAATTTTATTTATGTGACTTTTCTTCTTTTCCATTCACACTTTTCAGTACGGTATATACCTAGAATAAATCAGTATTTAAAATTGTAATAAAACACTGAACATCATTAATAAAACATGGAAAAGCAGAGAATGCCTTGTGCAATAAATGCATTCTTACATATCTGAAACAAGACATAATACACAAATAGCAGTATATTTAACTATTAAAAGAGCTCTGCTACTACAAGCAAAGTGTTTATTTTTATACTTCGGATTTTATTTCCTCCCCAGAGCCATTCTAGTGATCTAATCTAAGATCTTTGTACTAAGAAATATCATTTTAGTATTCCTCCATTAATTTTTTCTTATCTGTTGTGTCATTTCAGACTGTATGGTTGCTGGTTGGAATTTCTAATTTTATTGATGCACTGGAAACTTTCTGATTGAAATACAGGGTATAAATGCTCTAAATAAATTCACCCCAAGCCTAAAAGATACCTAGTACAATTATTATTTTTATTCATTTGTATCCCACCTTTATTATTTTATAAACAACTCTAGGTGGCAAACATATTTCACATACCCTCCTTCTCCTATTTTTCCCACAACAACAATCCTTTGAAGTGGGTTGGGCTGAGTAACAGTGACTGGCCCAAGGTCATCCAGCTGGCTTTCATGGCTGAGGCAGGACTAGAATTTACAACCTCCCAGTTGCTAGTCTATTGCCTTAACCATCAGACCAGATTGGTCTATGATGACCAAATAATTTGGTCATTATTACCAAATAATGAAATGCAATCCCTACTCTTAGGCTTTCAGTCAAAGAGGATATACACTAACAAAAAAAAGAATGTTGAGAGAAAAGGAAAAGTCTTTTAGGAGATAGTGGACTTGACTTTAAGTAAGGTAGATCAGGGTCTAAACATCTTAAGACCCTCTCTTGAGAGAGGAGCCAAGAATGTGTTACATTTGAGACATTCAGAAATTCTAGTTGTGGTCTCTAATTGGATAACCAAAGGAGATGCTTTCAAAACAGGTGCAGTCACCTGTTATCAGCTCACGATAAAAGAAATATGGGTTGTTGGATAGCTCTTAAATCAGTTTTCTGTGTGTTTTAACCATTTAGGCAGGCACAATTAACCTGATGTCTTTCATATAGTTTGGGCTATAACTCCCATAGGTTTCAGCCATCATGACCAGTGGTCATGATTTATGAGACTTGGTCCAAAGCTTGGGAGAGGTAGAAGGTGGTTCACTCTTTCTCTTGGATTTTCAGCTTATCCATCTCCAGAATTCTTTATCCAAAAATCATCTATGATAGCATTGACGAATCATATGAATCACATTGACAGGTGATACCATATTCAGTTGCCTGAAACTTGGGCTTCAGCTATAATTTAATCTTTGTTCCTTCAGCTGTATGTAAGAACCCTGTCTGCATTGCTTTCATCTGTTTACTGATACCAATGTATGATAACTAACTGACAGTGTTGTGAATAACTTAGAAGGGATTGGTTATGCTTGAATAATTAATAGTTTTGCATGTACTTCTTTGCAAGCCTTGATCTTTTAGATTGGATAAACATTGCTCCCTCTCACAGACATAGTCAGTAGAAGTGGATCTTGCTGCCTTCTGTGATTATCACAGAATTAGCAAGACTGGTCTGCAGAAGTGTATCTCTGATGAGGAGCAGTAATTTGTGTAGATTAAGCCCTCTTTCAGAGTCAATATTACCAAATAATATTATTATAATTACTGCTTTTTGACTGAAAGTGCTAGAAAGTTTTCTGCTGACATCATTTCTCAAAGCAAATTATTCTTCCCCGTAGCAGTTCTGTGGGCAGAGGTTAAAATTAATTTTGTCCAAAGCTTCCTAGAGTTCAAGAATTATGAACTTAACATTTCTAGAGACAAACCCTACCCTGCCTAATATACCAACAGACATTTGATGAGGAAATGAAATTTCAGGGAAAACGGGACAGATTTACAGACTGTTTCTATCATTTAGTTTAAACATATGCAAGACACATTTATTTGCAAGACATTTCAAAGAGCTGGAATATGCCAGGAGAAAGAATAAAAAAGGTGGTCTTTGTAACATGCTTTGTTTCAGAACCTCTGTGTTTTAGGTATTAAATTTTGCAAAAAGCAGGTATTTAATTTTCATAGTAGGTTTGGAATATGGAAAGATGCCTCTGTATCTTAATCTTGTGTCTTTGTAATCCATTTCAACAAATGAAGATAACATTTAAAGTTTTACAGTACTGCTATCCACTAATAATTTCTGCTTTCTTCTGCTCTCTTTCTGATAGGAACGTCAAGGCCGTGTCAAATAAAAAGCTGGGCCTTTTCACAGAGACTGCAACAGAGATGATGCATCTCGGATATCTTTCAAAAGGAAGAAAGACTACACCAGAAAGAATTAGGACTTATTTCATTGACTCCATACAAACTCTTATAAACGTACAGTTTAAAAAAAAATATTGAAATTTCACAAGAGACATAGGACTTACAAAACAAAAAACCCCTTCTAGGTAGAGTAGAAGTGAAAACTGTCCCCTTTTCTTTTGGCTTTGGTTGTGATTTCAGAGCATACGCTTTTTTTTTGTCTTTTTACTATGTTATCGGATTTTAAAGTCCGCAAGTGGCATATGCCTTTTTTTTCTTCTGATTTTTAAATCTGCCACTCACCTGGTTTCCTGGCCTTCTGAACCCCTCTTCCTCCTGGTTTTCTTTCTAATATTTGCACTTGGAACACCGAGTTGTGACTTTCTTTTGGACATCCACCATGGAAAGTGGAATGAATAACTTTTTTTTCCATGGACTGGAAGATGAATTTTATGAAGAATTTTGAGTTTTTTATGCCTAGAAGATTTGAATGGGATTTGTCTACGGTCATGTCTAAGGGGTGGTTCATTTTCTCTCTCAAAAGTGAAATACTAAGAGTCCTAAGAAATGTTCTGTTCTTGTGCATTTATATGGATTACAGATTAAGTCTGGCTTGATTTGATTTTGAAGGCTGAGAACAGTGGTAAAAACTTGTTTGTTTACAGGAAAATTAATTTTGGAAGAAAAAAAATTGTAAACTGTGTAGTGAATGTTTCTTCAGTTTTCTTGTTAAGCCAATGAGGAATGGGTGATGCCTTTCTTTCACCATTAATCACTTCTCAATAATAAACGTGAGATCCTGTTGAGCATCACTTCTTGGCCTTAGTATTTAGTGGGTAGGCAAGTGTTTTAATGTTCATACATAGCATGATGAGGAAGAAGTACAGCCATAATCAGCCAGAATAGTGCTTTTCAGTTTGCTGTTTATCAATAGTTGCTGCTCTGCTGTTGTCTTAACACCAAAGCTGGTACTTGATGTCAACAATTGACATGAATTAGCTCTTTCCAAATTTATAGGCCAGTATTTTTAACTCTTGGCCTACTTTATACTGTGGTATAGGTCTCTCTTGCTGGTACTATAGCAAGGCTCCACTTATACAATTTTAACTTTTGAAAATTTCCTAGTTAAATGCTTGCTGGGACAAACTAGCATAGTATCGCTGATGTTAACCTGACAACCTCCTTCCCCAAAATGCCATCTAAGAACAGAGTTGAAACATAAAATAATATGGAGAGGGGAGAGCTGGAGTGTCTGTAGTCAGACCAGACTTGCTAAATAACAAATGCTCTGCCCTTAACACAACTACAGTTTTTACTGAACTACAAAACAGAACTACAACTGTATACAGTACTTTTCTTTAATCCCAATGTATTAAAATCTATTAGAATTTCGTAGAGAAGGTTTTCAAGATAAGCAGATTCTGTCTTGTCAAATTCATATTTAATACCTTTTCTCATTTCTTCTTTTGCCTTATCTATAGTTGTCAATCTCAAGATTCTTTTTGGTTACCAATTTTTTTTAATCTAAATCCACTAGTCTTCATCTCGAGATTATAAAAGGTGGCCTGGGTGAGATGCAGTATTTGGGGCATATAGATTAGTATTGCTGCTATTATTGTTGTTCCAATTTTTAACATTTCTTAATTCTTGTAGTGATAGAGAACCTAAGCTTGGAAAACAACCATAAAAAAAACAGAATTGTTCCAAAATTTTTAATTAATGTTTTGAGATTTTCCTGGGTTTGTCTCATTTTTTTGGCTTTTTATCTTAGTCATTTCAGAATAATAGTATCAAATATTTTGTTGGATTCTGTAAATGGTTTTCTCTCTAGGCAATAATCCTTTTATTTTTTTGCTTGCCTTCTAATGGGGCTTATAAATCATTGTCCTCAGCTGCTTATGCTGACAGCATAATACAACTCCCCAATATATAATTGGAATTGAAAATAAATATAATCAGATTAAAAAAACACCATACATTATAATAAAACAAGATCAAAAGGAATAAAAGCCAACCCATCATCTGGAGGATGATTAAGACAAATATTCAGGATTTATGGACTTCTGCAGCTTATTGTGCCCTAAAGCACACAAACAGGACATTCATATCAACCGTGGCTCTTTACCAAACCAATGTGGACTTACCACACTTTGAATGCATCTGCCATGTTTCTTTTAAAGCCATTAATTTTCACTTTCTCCTTTTGTAATTGTTCTGTTTTTTCTTTTGGCTCTGATGATCACAGAAGTACTTATGCCAAAATGTCTCTGTGCAGCTGGAGAATAGCTTTTCATCAGAAAACTAGAATTCTTGATAAAGAGAAAACTTTGCCAATATGCAGTTCACAGGAATTTGCTTTTCAGAGTTAAATTTGGTCAGGGACATGCTGGATAGCTGGTTTAACTCTGACCCTGAATAACGTGGCAAAAGTTCTGTCCTTTTCTTAGAATTAGAATGTGCGGAGAGGGTTAAGTTGCTTGAAGAGTATTGAGAAGCTGAATTGTGGATTGCAAATGCTGCTTT
Source organism: Acrochordus granulatus (assembly GCA_032468055.1). Classification (NCBI taxonomy): domain Eukaryota; kingdom Metazoa; phylum Chordata; class Lepidosauria; order Squamata; family Acrochordidae; genus Acrochordus; species Acrochordus granulatus. The sequence continues at coordinate 120,128 of JANHZU010003058.1, read as the reverse complement.
ATTCACTATGTATGTTGGATTCTGAATTTCAGAAAGTTTTAACAAAGGTCAGATAAATTCTCCATATAATGACTATATTACATATGCTACAATTGTACTTCAAACTGCTGAAATTAACTTTAGACAAATTAGAAAGGAATGTGAGTTTCCAGGCTCAGGATTGCAGAAAAGATTTCAAGCACTACCAAATATTACAGGTTGTGAATAGATAATGGATTATGACCAGTTGTTGGGACCTATGTCTTGATCATAAGTTTTTATCTCTGTCTACAAATAACAAATATTTATTTTTGGAAGCATAACTCACCTTTTGATGAAAGCCAGAATAGTTTATAGCATGTTGTATGGTTCCCCCTCTTCCCAAATTTGTCTGTCATGCATACATATAGGCGTTTTAGTCTTTTGGCTGATGAATGGATCCACAGCCTATCTCTTGTCTGTTTGGCAACCAGCAGGGCTACTAGCAGTTGGAAAAGAAAATTATTTCAAATGGGGAATTATTTCTAAGGAAATCAGATGGAGCTAAGACTGGTCTTGTCATGCTGTTCTTGGGCAAATCGGGACTACCTTTTCATAGAGATAGGCTTTCTGGTCAGGGGATGAAGATAGAGTATAAACCTGTTACAACTGTCATTGGAGAAAGAAACTTTTGCATGGTTTATTTGAATTTATTTATGAGTAAAGACAATAGCCTTGAAGGAAATGATGCTTAATTTTAATGCATATAGGTATTGCAGCAGGCATTTACATAGAAGTATTCATGATATTTTGTGGAGGAACACTTTTTCAAAGATTATATTTTAAATATCTGTAATTTGGGGGGAAAATTATTTGAGCAGCACGTTCATGTTTTTTTAATCTGAAGTTTTAAATCATTGACCATGTTCTCAAATGACAAAAATCCAGGATTCCTGGCTTGCTGTAAATGGGCATCCCTAAAACCAGCCAAATCCCTTGTGAGGTCCAAATACAGAATTTTTTGTTTTGTTGTTTCCAAGAAGGATTGCAAGGTAGAAGTAATTGTGACAAATGCTGTCTTCTTGGGAGCAGTCCTCCAGGATCTTGAGTTTGGGTGTTACGATAAGTTATCTTTGGAGTCCTTGGTGCTCTCTGAGCTTGGTTATCTTTACATAGTTTGTTTTATGTACTTGAATGAAGAAGGAGCATTAGTAAAAATAAGGCTGTCATGTGGTCTACTTTAATTCAGTTTAGAATCCTGAAGAGGCTTCTCATATTAGGATTGTCTTTTAAAAAAAACAAATATATACTTAAAAGTGACTGCTCACAGAATGTATCTTTAATGCTAATAATAAATGTTATTGCCTTTAAGGGTGTATTTCAGTGTTTCTCAACCTTGGTAACTTTAAGTTGTGTGGACTTCACCTCTCAGAATTCTGGAGTAAAAATCCATACATCTTAAAATTACCAAGGTTGAGAATCATTGGCATATATCAAGGCTTATACATGATAATGCTGAATGCCCCAAGGTATCTGGTCACTGGGATTTGACATGCTTAGAACTCAACTTACACTACCATCCACCAGTTTGCAAAAGAAGGCAGCAAGTGAGTCCTTGCTATGTTCATAGCCTCAATGCAATGCCTATTACAGAGTTCAGCTGCACCATTGTTCTGCCAGGGGATAAATTGTAAGGGTGATCTTATAAGATGCAATCCGTTCTTCTGCGTTGCCACAGGAATGCTTTTTTTTCAAAATAGAGATGTTATTCCAGACAGATTTCTCTAGGAGTTTTTGTTCATTATGTTAAAAAGAGCATTTCCATACATTTTGTTTGTTATGAAATTATAGTCTCTGCTGAAGCCCAGTGGGAGAGTAAATATCTGCATGCGAGATGTCTCAGATTAAATCCCTATCAAGTTCAGGAAGGACAAGACCATTTGTGCAGCCTATGGCTCCAGGTCTATTTCTTGCCTTCAGACAATCTGGATGTTACACTACAAACAACAGAAGTTCTATCTTGCACCTTCTACTTATTCAGCAGGGTTTTTAACAACCTTCCAGCTTTTATTACATAGATCAGATACTTGTTCTTGGGTGGGAAAGCTGTATTTGGATTAGCAGTTCCTGAAAAACATATTTTATGCCTCTTTCATGGAAACAAGCATTTTTGTGATTGCCCACATCTGTAGACCAATATAGAGCATTGATTTAGAACTTGAAGCTAGAAGTGGCCTCTGCAGGAATACAATGAAAACATCTTTGAACATATTTCTGACAATCAAAAATCTTCTAACCAAATGCTGGACTGTTTTTCACAACTCCCAACCCTTCCCCATGTTTTCTGAAGTTGATTGATCAACATTAGTGTAAAACTCTAGAAAGCCCTAGATGTTTCTTGTTGATTTCGAGCAGCTATAGGGAGCTTGGTTGGAAAAGCTTTAATCGGCATCTCTAGTAGTTAGGGTCTATGGGGATCATAATGTGGGTTGCTTAATTTTAGCTTATAGTTTTATTAGGGAAGTATGGATCACTCATTTCTTCACAGGGGGACAATTAAAGATGTTGTATTAAATTATACAGTATAAGTGTTTGCCCCATAAGCTCTATTTTTTTGTGGTGGTGAAACTTAAAGAATGACAGCTGAGCTCTGCTGCAACAATTTGGGAGAATCAATATTTAACAATAGACATGTAAGCATTTCAAAAACACATTAAAATAATCTATAATAGAAAGATATCACTAGGCTCCCTAGAAATGCTTTAGAATTCTGTACCATCTTCACTCTTAAGCACTTCATTTGAGCACAAGTTTATATATTATTTAAACCAAAAAAACCTTCCATGTATTCTTCACACTGAATTGCTCTTTTTTAAAATGTCATAGCTGAATAAGTTACCATTTAGCTGGGTTGCTTAAATGTCCATATTTGTAAACATGCTTGTACTCCTTTCTGCAGATTTTTATGTGCAGCACTGTAGAAAAATACTGGCTTGATTCTCTAGCCCATTTAACCATGCATCTTCGTCTTCCCCCTATAGAAAAGCCCTTGAAAAAGTCAAATGAAGCAGGTAGATTCAGCAGGATTCATCTAAGAGCAATACTGGTGGTCACAAACTTGGTGGATGAAATGTTGCTCAGTTCTGCACATCACATACTTACCAAAGCATAATCAAACTTCAGAATTCCCTACCATGAGATATGGTGCTTTGCTGGCTTCAAAAAATGAGTTGGACCAATCATGGAAGTCCTGGGGATTAGTGGTTATTAATCTTGATGGCAATGTGATTGCCTCTGAAGGCCGTTTGCTATGAAACTAGTGGGCTTCCTTGTGCAGTTAGTTGGCCATTGTGAGAACAGAAGCATCAGGGGTTCAATCCAGCAGGGTACTGCTTATCTTCTTACCCGTTACTACAAGAGTTATCTCCTTTGTCATCCCAAAATGGGATTTCCCAGTTTACGTTTAATATAATACAGTAAGTCTTTCCTTGCTTGGACCGGGAACTGCTCCAAAGTTTTGAACAGAGGGACAAGGTAATTTTTGTTTTTTAAATTTAAGTGCCATTGATTAACAGCTGCTCTTGTACATGTTCCTCTTTTGCCAAATAAGAGTTTTTTTCTAAATCTTTCTTTGTGCAAACTTTTAACTTTTTTTTATTACAAATGCTGCTGGTTCAAATGCTTCTCATTTTTGAAGTTGGATGACTGACTAGCCAAGAATCCCTCCCTCCCTCCACCCCTCTCACAGCAAGCAATTAGAACAGAGGAGGAAAATAACCAAATTCAGATGCCAGTTCCTTTTGCAGAGGATATATTTGCAACTTCGGACTAATGGCATCAGTTGCCAGGGTCTAAAATAAATACTTCAACCATGTTCCTTTTAAGTTGTTAGCCATTTAGGGAGGCAAACTGTATGTCTATATTTCTATATGAGAAACTATGTCGTCAAATAATTAGGACAACCAGAGGTTTCTGCCATGTCACAGCCATGCTGGCTAGAAATTGGCAGGTGTGTGGTACCTAGCTTCTGGGAAAGTGGTGAAATGTCCAATCTGCCAAAATATCAGTTGGTTCTGCTTTCAAATGCTTCTGTCACCTGTCCCTAAAACTGCATTTCCTGGCAAATGCCCTGGTCTTCAGGAATTTTTCCCTTCCTTAAAAAAAGTGGATGAGTTTTCTTAAGAAGAAAGATCTTTAAAATCTTGAGAAAGCTGAACTTCATGAAATCTTACATGATGGGATGTTCACATTTTGTTAGGATGTCATTTATATGTATCTGAACCAAAGAAAAGTAGAATAGGCTCACCACTGAAACAGTGAAATATTTAAATCAGATAATTGGAAGGACCTGGTTTAAAAAATTAGCCTTTAATTATTTTCTGGAAAGGACAGGACAACAGCAAACTCTGAAGGGACTGTTTGGAGTCTTGCTGGTCTTTGGACTTTAGTTCCAAAAGTGATGTTGGGAATTGATCTCTAAACCACGTGGAGAGCATCAGGTTGCTTCTAACGGTGTGCGCAAATCCTTTTGTCCTGTGTCAAAAAGAAAAAAAAAAAGCTCTTTTGTGCACGGAACAAAATTTTAATCTGCAAAGACTGAATGGCAAGTGGAGACCTAAAATCCTGAAGCAAACTAGTAGTAAGATTTATCTGATGCAATATGTGCAGTCCAGGTAGTTCTCAACTTAAACCCATTTTAAACTCCAATGACTGAAGTTACAATGGCATTGAAAAAAAGACTTACCATCAGTCCTCAGAGTTAAATTGTTGTGGCATCCCCATAGTTACATTATCAAAATTTGAGTGCTTGACAATCAGCATGTATTTACGATGGCTGCAGTGTCCTGAGGTCATGTGATCACCATTTCCAACTAGCTGGTTGGAACCCAGCTGGCTTCCAACAAGCAAAATCAATGAAGAAAGCCAGATTTGCTTAATGACCATATACTTCACTTAATAAATGATTCCTTTAAACAACCGTAGGAAAAAAAAAGGTGGTAAAATTGGACGTGACTCACTTAACTGCCTTGCTTAGAAACGGAAATTCTGGTCCCAATTGTGCTCATAAGTTGAGGACTGTCTGTACTATTGAGGTGATGGTGGTGGGTTGTGATCATCATGCTCCTAGACAAGCCTCTTCCTCATTGTGGGGAAACAGATGTTCCTCATCAGCAGACTTAATTTTTGAGTGAAGCGAGGGGAGGTTCTGGCTGGGGCTGACAGCGAATTAAGCTCTTGCTCCCGAACGCAGATGCGCTCGGCTTACTGTTTACGCCACGAGATGGCAGCACCGCTTTGCTGCCAGGAATCTCATGTTCCACCCTCTTAACAAGGAAGGTGGTTTGCACTGTGCTTAGAAAAGAAGCAGGTGTTTCTCATCTTGGGTAGCGCCATGGCTGGGGCCAAACATCAGCCTCTTTGCTGTCTCACGCTTTGGACTCTGCTGTGCATCCTTTCAGGGGTGGGCAGAAGAAACCTTTCTGGAAACTGAATGGTTCCTTCCCCCTGATACCGGGAAATATGTGCTGATGGTGCAGACCACTTATGGATCCAAAGGGAATCCTGAGCATATTTCAAGTTCTCTTCAGGAAAGTTCTCATCTCTCTTAAAGGGAGATGTCCCTTCCCCAGCATTCTGGATCTTGAAATCTTATCTTGGCTGCCCAAATGTGTCTTTTTTTGGGGGTGGGAGGGAGGAAATCTGAACATTTAATGCCATGATATCATAAGAACTAACTTCATGCATGCACTTTATTAGTATCTACTGCAGGTAGGGAATTAAGAGTAACATGCAGCTCTACTTGGGCCTTTTGCAATCTTGGAGCATCCTTTTCATGGTACAACTGCTCTTTTAAGGATGATAGTATGGTTCCATGTTTGCCAACTGCTTTCCTGACTTAAGTTCCTGTTTCCTAACGGCTCATTGGCCCCATTAATTCTCCCTCATGGCTTTTAATCAAGGTTAAAAAAAAAAGACTCAGCTGACCTCTGTTATTCTGGCCTTTCTATCCATGCAGTTGGAGGACTCCTGAGGACTGTTTCCCTGGGGCTTCACCCTCTGTTCCCTCCGCACCAGTGGCTGCTCACTCATTTGCATTTATGCATGAGATGCATTTATTTATGGACTGATGGCCTTTATCTTCCACACTCTGTGGCATTAATAATCAGTGCCCCGTTTCTGAACCAGAATTGAGTAACAAGTACGATCCTGTTCCTAAATGAATTGGCATTAAACTTGCTAATCAGTTCTACTCATTTTCAGGCATTGATTATTAATGCAGAAGACTGCAGGAGCTAATCAGGAAAAGGGAATTGGCTTAAGTAGACACACATGCATGTACATACCCATGTACCCCTACTCAACTCCCATTTTTCCAGATTAGCTGGAAATTATCACTATATTTTACTCTAACCTGTAAGAACAGATTATGGAATAAATAAAACAAGTCATTTATGACCCACACATTTGTAATCTTAATAGGAATTGCTCGTGCTAAAGATGGATAATAAAGATTCATTTGGTTTTATTATCTGAATCAGAGGATGTAATGTGGGTCCCATGGTAACTAATGTTCCATATATAATGGGAGAGAGAATCTTGCTCCTATTTATTAAGAAAATCTATATGGCCACCCAACTCATGGTAACCCTGGGCAGCTTACAAAAGGATTTCTAATTGAATCTTGAATGAATCTGGTTAAACTATCAGTTGGTTAGGTCAAGAGTGGGCATCCTCATACCTCACAATTCCTGGAGGGTCTAACCAACAGTTTTGAGTCTATAAAAATGTGATCATAGGGGATCTGGAAGAAATAAACTTCAGTCAACATGGGCAGTGTTTAGAAGTTGTGACCTAAATTATTACATGTGAGCTATACTTCCTTGCTAGTGATGAAAATATTTTCCTTTTTGTATCCAACATCCAGCTATACCCATTTTTTTATCAGTAACCTGTTCAGCAGTAGATCTTTCAATCTCCTTTTTTATCCAGTTGCTAACTGGATCTTGCTACCATCTGTCAGTTTCATCTACCAACCTTTCTCCTTCAGGTATTTTTACAGGGGTGGGATTGGGGACCATTAATAGGCAGGTTAAGATCATGGATTAATAGATGATGGAGTCAGTTCTCCACTCAGCTCATTAATCCATATTAAAATATTCTTAACAAATATTGAAGGCATTCAGTAAGCGATAGCCCATAACCTTTTCCACATAAGTGGCTTAAGTTGTCAGAAGCTAAATATACATTTCCTGTTGAAAATCAGTGAAAGACCTGCCTTTAGATGTTGTTCATGCTCATCCCTGTTCTTTGGGATAAGTGCATGCTGATGTGGTTTATGTTTCAAATTGTAAGGAGCAGAACCAGTTTTGGACTAAATTAATTTCCCTCCATTGACATACCAATTTCAGGTGGATCTTTCTGCTTACAGTGAGGTAAGCAGATAAATAAAATTGGAGTTTGGCACTGTTTTCCTAGTTCCTGTTTGCAAATACAAGTGCTGACTTAAGGTAACTCAAATGCCTAAACAAACTATTAAGGAGGCCTCCTTGAGTTCAGGAGCCTTGTTAATTTGGAGGTCTTGATTCAGGTATCTGTTTTATTCCTTCAATGGAAATATTATTTTACATACCATAAACCAATCTAGTTCGACATCATCTGAAGTCTTGTCCTTGTGGTGGAATGTAGTCTGGATTCCTAGGATGGAGGGACTGCATTCCAGAGGACGAAGAGGCAATCAAGTTTGGATAATTTGTTTGGGAGAAAGAGAGTCAAGATAGATCCCCCCAAGAGATTCTCAAGCTTTATCTGAAATGCAAGTACTGAAGTTACCTTAGTTTGGCAAGATTTATGTCCATAGGTCAGGAACAATAAAGGAAACTACTTAGAAGTAACTTTGCGTGTCTTTCTTGGGTTTTGCAGCCTCAGTCTTGTTCATTCTTCTGAGTAACATCCTAGATCTCTGCTTGATAAAGTCAATCCTGCTTCTAGCACGACTGGTCACCACGAGGCACCCTCTCTGGTTGGTCTTTTTCAATGGCACTTTCATTGTCCGTTCTAAGAAAGTCTCGGCATTTCTTGGAAATGTCTCCTTTCCTTGGAGGAATTCCAATAAATCATTCCCATGTGCCCCTCCCACTTCCCCGCCATAAACTGGGTAGAGAATTTCAAAAGGTCATTTGTGCCCCCCCATCAAAGCCATCGTGCGAGAACAGTCATTTGCCCTGGGTTGAAAAAAGAAGCATCCTACACCTTTCCTTTAAAACCTTCAGCCTTTATGAGATCCAAGGAAATAAAACCAAACCTTTATTACAAGAAGCCTTGGGAAGCATCTAATTTGATGTTTCAAATTTAGGAAGCCTGGTATTTCTGCAGTGCTGGTGGCCACAGCTTATGAAATGCAGCTGCTTTGAGGGCAAAATGTGATCAGCTTAAATTCCGATTGCATTAAAGAATTAAGGATTGCAAAGAAAGAGAAAGAATACGAATCTGTCACATTCTCCGATCAGAGAGGAGGTGGAATTAACAAATAGATGTGATATAGTGCGGGGCTTAATGCAGTAAAATTATACGTGGATTGACATAGTGAACCAAATTACTGGGGGCAGCCGTGTTAGGGAAAAAGTGTGTTCACCAAGCTTTGTAACTGGGATGTGGGTGGTTCAGCAAAAAGGTTGCCATGCTACTTTAGGATATAAACCTGCTTTGCAGCAACTGCCAACACAGCCCTTGTTGAACGCAACTTTCTCTGCAATTTGTCAGTTGCACAGAATGTTCCTTGGGCTTTAACAGATGCCTTATGGGTACAATCTGGCTCTGCTGGCAAAGTTTAGTGGAGCGCTGGTGAAGTGTGGCAGGAAGACAGGGAAAAAAAAGCTCTAATGGTGCCTAACTTTTTGGAAGATCTTCCTGCCAAAGGTCCAGGAGTATGTTGGTTAGAGCAATTTATAGATTTGTTTAAAACATTTATAGCGCCACCCATCTTAAAGACAACTCTGGGCAGCTTACAACCAATTAAACAGTAAAACCAGTATAAAATCAACAACAAAACTGAGACACCACAGCCCATGTTCTGATCTCACTCTATCTCAACACCTAGGTGAAGAGTCGGGTTTTAAGTGCTCTCCAGAAGGATAGAAGGGGGGGGGGCTGTTGGATCTCAGCAGGGTAGGGTTTTCCATTGAGCAGGGGCTGCAGTGGAAAAAGAAGGCTTTCAAGGACCCGCAAGATGTCAGTGTCTAAGGGGAGTGACTTGGAGCATGCCCACCCTGTCTGCTCTGGTCTGGTGGACAATGTCCTTGGGGAGAGGCAGTCACACAGATAACCTGGTTTCATGCTACATAGGGTCTTAAAGGTGATAACCAGCACCTTGAATTGCACTCAGAAGGGAAGTGGGAGCCAGTGCAGCTCACAAAACAGGTGTGATATGGGCAAACCTAGGAACACTGTGTGTGTCATTGTATTTTGAACATTTGCAATTTCCAGCTAGTTTTCAAAGATAGCCCAAGTGGAGCATATTGCAATAATCCAAGTGGGAATTGACCAAGGTGAGAAGTGACCAATTTCTGTTGTCAAAGGTAATAGTAGTTCTTATGCATCAACTCATAGGTTTCTGAGACCCTGCCTGTTTTGGTGCTCTTGACTTTCTATTGTCCTTTAAGTCCTCTTCTGATGAATCATGACTGCATAAAGTTTCCACATTTCTTTCTCTGACTGCTACATCTCATTAACTTATGCCTTCTCATTCCACAAGGTTATTTTCATCTACTAAGTGCATGCACCATTTTTTTTTTGAGCTGAGAATCATTTAGCTTTTTAGGAACTGTGCACCAAAAAATAAGAATTAGAACTGAAGAAAGCAGGGTTGATACAAACAGAAATGCAATAAATATGAGCTCATGGTAATTAAGCCATCAGGTGAACGTTAGTTTATACTTGCTCACAGCTAAGGCTTTGGAAGGGCTTGGGGCTACAATTTGTGACCTCCAATTCATGTGCAAACTGATAACTAATGACTGGAACTGAAATGGAAGATTGTCCACCTTCCCATAGCACCTAGGGCATAGCTTTACAACCTTGGCCACTTTAAGATGCGTGAACTTCAGCTCTCAGAATTCCCCAGCATATGTATTGAAGTTCACGCATCTTAAAGTGGCCATGGTTGTGAAACTTTGCCCCACATATTGTGCTATAACATACATACAATGTTATTATTAGAACATAAAATATTATTGTATGCTGATCTTGATCATAAGGTTACTTAAATGCATCCCCAAAAGGAGGCAAAAGTCTTTTTGTGGAGAATAGCTTGATTTTATGAATTCTCATCACAAGCTGCATAAATCTATCTCTGCTTCTCCTTTTATTTTTTTTAAAGCAGAGTTACCTAAATCGGTACTCCTGAACTTACTCCCCACTTAGCTTTCTATGATAGTGGTTGCTATGGAGAAAGATGTCCAGTGAGCATTGGAAGGAGGCATGCTGAGGAAGAATTATGATTTCAAGGAGGCTGACCACAACAGGAAGTACCAAGCCCACTTAAGATTCTTGCTTTAAAGCAATATGTAGCCCACATTGCACAAGATCTTTTGTGGAAACATTAATTGGAGTCCTCTGAGCAGATCTGCTGCCTCGTTGATGAATTTAGGTCCTCCTGCTTCAATAGAAATGGTTAATGGATGCATTTTGCCCCTCTTAGGAAATATAACCTAGTGCTATGATCTGCTAAGTGATCTTCATCGATAGAAACCAACAGAATCCCACTTGTAGCACAAGTAAGTACTACATCTTTTTCAGTCCAGCATAAGAAGCTTTTATTTGTATCTCTGATGATTCATTGTTGTTTCTATAAAGTTCACTCACCCAGCAGGGCACAGGTGATACGGTAGCCATTACCTAAACTTTGGATAAAGCAGTATTAATATACAGTAGTTGCCTTGTGATAGGGTTTGGGCATTTGTCTGTTTCTAGTTAGGGATGTCAGGTCTAATGCTAATAATTTAGATACCAGAGAGTTCTGGAAAAGGAGGGCTATATTAGAGAAAATAAAAGATGGAAGACATCAAAGGCAGATCTCATCTAGGTTATTGCTCCAGGGTAGATGGAATTCAGTGAGCAGTTGTCTCCACATAGTCTTGTTCCTCTTAATGATGCAACAAACTCCAACAAAATCTTTAATAAGGTGTTCATGATTCTGTTTTCCTGTATCTTTCCCAGGATAGCCCTTGATCTGTTTTGGTACATATACACACACTTTGATTTGTCCCAGGGAAACCAAACACGATTGGGTTGCTGCTTCTAACTTCTCATAAGATTTGATGGCAACAATTGTCTCAGTTTTTCTCTATCATAGAACATGAGGGCAGAGTCAGGAGCTTAGACCAAAGTGCCATTGGTAAGATGCTGTGAAGTCAAAATGATAAGATCTAGCAGGGAAGCACTGAAATCTGATTCCTAAAAACTGATGCAATAAAACGTTTGTTTTTAAAATATCAGACTCCGGTATTTTCAGTTTTAGGTACATAGCTTATAGGAAGTAATCGGGATCAAAGCTGAAAATGGGGGGAACCAAAGGCAGAAAGATGGAATTATGGGGGAGGGGAGAATGGGGCTGTGGTGGTCTGATGGGACAATAGTTGCAGATTAGGGTGAGAAAAGTAAGCTTCTTAATGTGATAAGATGACAAAAGCTATTAGCTTTGTCCTTCCAGATCTAGTTTCTTCTAGCTTTTCATAGCGATTATGGAAATGTATTTTTACATATATGAAGGAAATCATGGAAGGAAAGCTAACTCCAGCCTTTCTCATTTTATTTGTACAATGAGCTGCTTTCCATCAATCCCTACAAACAGTTTCTTGCTTGCTTAGACCACGACTGGTGCAGTTTACTTGCCTTTCATCAGCTGCTTTTCTCCCTTCTTCTTCCTGTCGCTCATGCATCAAATATGTCCATTTCCAAGATACAGTAATGGGTGGGTGTGGAGCCAGGAGCTGTGAGATGTTTGTGCAATCCCTGAGCTTGGCAGATCTGCTCTGTGTGAGCCATTCTTGCCACATGGAAATGTTGTGATACAGCTGCTGCGTAGGCTAGAGCAGGACACAAAAGGCATTTGGTCCTGGCATACAATTTGCAGGGAGTGAGTAATTCAGGTGCAGTTTCTCTGAATAGAAACTAGAGCATCAGTCTGCAACAAGAACAAAAATATAGGTTCCACTTATCAAGAGTCTCCAACCATAAGTTAGGTTATGGCAGAGGGAATCTATGGCTCTTCCACAGCTGTCTAAAATGAAATGTGGTTGTTTTCCAACCATATTTTAATAAGATGGATTGAGATGAATTATAAGAATTCCAGCAATTGAAGAAATTTCCCATTTAAATCCAATATAGTTTCATTTGCATTTGATTAAGGAGGTAAATCTCTTCATTGATAATGGGGAATCTTATAGCTGGTGGTTGACATACGTTGCTGAATATTATATATGTTCAGAAAGTCCAGAAATGGAATTTTACAAATTAGATTTGAAGTAGGAATTTCCATTTGTAGCTAAGGCATCCCTCCTGATGGGTTGTCAGCTATATGTGTTAAAAGATAAGAACTATCAAAACATCTTGAAGACATCAAGTTGAGAGAAATGTTAAGTATGTGTAATTTCTTATGCTAGTCATTCATTTTATTGTACTGGATTTTCCTGGATTTTAAAATATGTTTTTAGAATAATTCATTGTTTTTAATCCCCTGGCATTTAAGGGATGCTGCAGAGAATTTTAGTTTCTGAGCAGATTAAATATCAGAATAATAATGCAAGAAATTGGTTTCCCCTATGAGCATGCATCCATTAGTAGTGTACAGAACAGCAAAACGTTGCTTGAGGAGATTCAACACTGGAGTCATTTTATTATGGGTGGGGGAAAATGCATATTTTATTCATGCAAAATTCAGTCATTTAACATGTACATGTAAGAAAAGACATAACATTCTAAAACTCTGTCTGAATATCACCTACATACAGCATATACTTGACTGTTTTGATGGAGAGGTCAAGAATTTTTATTTAATTTCAGCACAGTTCAATTTATTTAATTGCTAAATTAGTTCAGCACTGTAAGAGCCACTGTGTTATAATGGTTAAGCTGCTAGACTGGCATCAGACTGTGTCTTTCCTCAGCCTTGGAAACTCAGTTGGGTGACTTTGACCTAGTCATTCTCCATCAGTTCAACCTACCTCAGAGTTGTTGTACAGAAAAACAGTAGGAAGGAGACCTATAAATGCTTCTTCAGCACTTGAGCATGGCATATAAATTCAGCAAATGAAGGAATAAAACAATAATCACATTATCTTATAGGACTCAGTATTCACAAGCCAGCATAGATGAAACCTGCTGTATGCTTTAAGGTTCGCTATAGTTGACTATGTCTTGTGGACACCTCTTGTTCTTTTCAAGAAAGGGTAAGCAAACTTTTCATGCACCTGGGCTTGAAGGAGTGGAGAAGAGGACCACAGGGAATGAGCAAAGAACTCAAAGGCGTGCAATGTTGCCTCACACTTGCACAGGCTGGAGTGTGTGGGTATATGAGGAATCCTTTTTTAAATGTATTGGGCCATTTTATTTATTTTTTTTGTGGTTCCCACCTTAAAATGACAGGAAATTCTGCTCCTGATATTTTAGAAATTATGCCATAAAATTCTGGCAGTAGCATCTAAAGAGAGCTCATGTATGATATGATCACTGCTCTCTTTGTAAAAAGAACTCAGAACACCAAATTAATTCCATTCTGCATCTGGCAGGAATTGTGATACACACGCAAGAAAAGCAAACAAAGGCTTTAATTGTCGCTTGTTTAAGGGTTTTAAAGTAATGTTCAACTAAGTGCTGGCTCTTGTCTCATCAGCTGGCTTTGGAGGGCAATATGACCTGAAAAGTGGGTAAAAAAAACATTTAAGCATTCAGAAACAGTTAATTGATAATTTCCATTGATTATTTTACTATATAACAGGCCAGGGGTGTACAGAGTTTAGTAAAAGAAAGGTTAGCATCCATAATGGTGCAGTCAAAACTCTTGTTTTTATGTGCATCAAATGGGCAATGCATATAAAAATGGGTGAGTTTCAATTAGACTGTTGCAGACACCCTCTTAACTTTTTTTTTACCATACCATGCCAACAACCTTGTAGCAGGTGGACAAACTCATCTTTATCCAGTCTTGCATCTGAATTCTCACTTTGAAAATTCTGACTAAAAAAAAAAAGACCTGTTCAGTATGAAGAAATATATAAAATAATTTTGGCTCTCTTTTTGACTACAGTAAGGGACTTAGCACAGCTTGATGTTGATAAATTAGCCTTGGCTGGTCTCAAAAATCCAAGCATGGAACCTGCTTATTCCAAGGAGGGGAGTCCACCAAAAAAAATCCCAAGGCTGTAGATTAAACTGGACATTTAAAAAAATCCTAACAGTCTCAGAAGAAGACCGCAGTTGCACGCTGCTTCTTCACATTCTAGCTGAAGGGAAAGCATGTTCATGAGGTTATCAGATTTTATCAAAGAATCTTACCTTAAGGGGCTTACCAGGAATAACATCCCCTCTATTTTTTATCTACAAAATATTGAAGCAACAAACTCTGTTAAAACTCAGGGAGATAGTATTGACTGAAAGGGACTAAGCAGAAGGATTGGAGTGAGCATTCTGATGCCCACCAGATGTGTAGGAAACAATTCTATTCCCATTTAAAGCAAACTATGCTGGGATTACGAGCACCAATTTGCCTATCCTTATCTGAAAAGGATTAAATACACACTACTAAAAAGGACATGGTGCTGGTATCATCAACTGGTAATGACATCATCTGGTAATGGGTAGGCTATTACACATTTCCTTCGTTGACATTTTTTAAATCTAGAAACCACCAAGGTGGAAATGAGGCATAAGAGGGTATGTTGCTTGCATTTGGTGATGAGCTGTGGTTTTCAAACATTGTATGCTCCAAGCTCTGAGCCAACTTCTGGATCCATATCCTTCTATGTTCTCTCTGGCTACCAAGTATATGCAGCATATGGCAGAACTTCTTTTACTTAGCCAATCTAACTTGTCTGGATGCCTTTCATATTTGCTTGTTTTTCCCTTCTTCAAACAGTTCTTTCTCCCGTTCAGAATCATAGCATCCTAGTTGGAAAGTACTATTGGCTAATAAGCCCAACTCCCTGTTCAATGCAAGAAACTAAATTAAAATATCCCTGGCCATATGGCTATTCAGCCTCTGCTTAAACACTTCCAAGGAGAGGTAATTGGCTTCATTATGAAACTGCTAAAGAAATTGCATTTTGTTATGTGCAGCCTCTGATACGACTTGACAGGACATGAAGTTAGTTGATAGCCATGCCCATCTTCTTGGCTACCAGAAGAGGAGACAGATTGTGCCTGGTGATTGCCCTGCACCATTTCCTTGAACAAAGTTGACTCCAACCTGTCTTTCAAGGCATTTTGCCATTAGGTAAGCACTAGTTTTGGATGTGGTCAAGATGGCTATGGTGAACATAGAAATTTCAGTCTCTTCACTCATCTTAGTGCATTTTACCAATACTAAAGAAGAAACAGATCTAAATACCACAGTTGTGCATCTATTTATATATAGAAAACTTACATTTGGTGGAAATTTCACTCTGACTTAATGAAGTATGGGTTGCTCTTCTGTGAAATTGAGATAAGCTTAACAACTCCACATCAGTTGATCTTATATTATACTGTAAGAGCTAAAAAACATAGCGGATGCTTAGAGTGCTGTTTTAATTATTAATATCTATACTTCCTTTATGTGGCAGTACATCTTCAGATGTTTGTGTGGAAAGCAAATAATTGACTATCTGTGGCATTGTTTTCAATTCAACTTGGAACAATGTCAGTTTTGGTGTATAGTCAAAAAACAGTTTTAGTGGGCAGAGTTTTATTCTTAAAGCCGCCTCTACCAAACTCAAGGAACACTGTTGGAAATGGAAGAAAAATCCAACAGTATTCTTATTTTAATTCTTCCAGAAATATGTAATATTAATAGGATTGTTACTAGAAGTTATTATCTAGCCCCACTGATGCAAAAGTTCTGGATGATAACCTAGATAAATGCCAAATAAATTCTTTTGTTTGTGCTTGTAAATATCAAAGTAGTCCAAATTTGGTCAAAGAAGTAGCACTGAATGAGAGGAATCTGTACCTATGTGGTTCTTTTCCTAATTCTTATCACATAGCTGTGTAGGAAGAGATAACATATTGATATTGTGGTTTTTTTCTCTAATGTCTGTGTATGTGGGAGAAAGAAGAGTGGAGCCAGGGATTAAGAGGAGAATCAGCCTTGAGTCACTGCTCATGCACAAGCACCAAAGGTCTAACCCCTAATAAAGACCATTAGCCTTATCTGGGGAGTGCAGGTGTTCAGTGGGCAGTTAGAGAAATTCTTGTGACTTTGTAGCATTAATAAATCTGTTAGCTAGAACTTCACTGACTAAGCCTGATCCTTTACATCTAACAGTATAGTTCTAGTAAGAATTTGATAAAAGACAAATTAAGGAATTCAACACATATTTAAGGCAATTCTAACAAGCCCTCCCATCCCATTTTCCTTGGTTGCCACACTTATCAAAACCAAAACTATTTTACAAATTAAAAGAAAAGACAGGGAAATGTCACTGTGCCTGTCCCATGTCACCTGTCCTTTGACCTGATGCACCCAGTGATAACAGGAGGCACAAAGTAAATTACTGGCAGATGTGTAAGCATAAGACCATTTCTTTTTCTTTTTTAAATTGCTTTGGGAACCCAATGCTAATCAGTAACACTGCTTTCTTACTAGAGGCACATAGTCAATTCTGTAGTTTGAAATCATCATGCCTTTACATTCATGACCAGAGACTATATAGGCATAAATTGACTTGTCCAGATGATATGAAGACATGAAAAGAATGCAGCCCTTGGATTCCATTGATCAAGATGCTGTGCATGCTTAAAAGCATTGTTTCAACAATATACCATTGCCATGTTCTTGTATTATTAAGTTCTCTAGTAGCATCAGCAAGAAAGGTCCAATGGAACCGATCACTGATCCTTTCAGGCTGAATGACAGAATATCAGACAATCCATTCAGCACCATCATATAATGGTCCATACCAATTCAGGTGATAGCTATATATGTTGACATTGCTAAATATTTGCAAACAGATCCCTACATGTCAGAAACAATCAAAATCTACATATCAGGAAGAGAGCTAAGCTTATCCTTGACTTTGCCACCTTTCTAAGAGCAGAGAATTAATGATGGGGCATAGAAAGAACAAATTGTCTTTCATCACGAAATTTACCCACTTTAAGGGAGGCAGCATGTGTGATATTTTTGAACTACTAACAGTTAGGCTAAATCAAGAATTGGCAGAATGCCTGCAAATGCCAGCACATCTATTATTAGTACCCAAAGTGGTGCATACAAACTCCTCAAATGATTATTTTTTAAAATGAATGAAAAATGGTCTGGAGTTTACATGATCTTATGCATTTTTAGCCTTGTTGCATGAGATCCTGGGATGAATTTGCCAACATTTCATGAAGTTAGATGATATTTAGGTGGTGAATGTATGTATTTTATGTTTATGAGATTGGTTTTGACATCCAGACCATTATGCCAGTTTGAATATTCATATCTAGGATTGGAACTTATTGCTGACTGTGGGCCTAAATCAATCTTCAGCTATAGCAGTTCTACTTTCTAGCAAAAGACCTTCCCTGAACATGCCTGCAGAAGGACATAATTCAAAATCTTATTCAGTAAAAAAGAGCCCCATCCTTTGTGAAATGCGAGAGAAGTATTTAGCAATAGACATTTGCTAATACCATTTGAAAGGAGAACTGGCCTTGGAGAATAGTGGTGCAGTTGAGTCATTTTTGACTCTGAATACTGCAGTCGAACTGGGGAGGTATACAGGGGACAACATGCATCTTTTTACTTACTATAAATTATAATGATTCACCCCCACTGCTTTTGTGTCTGTATAATTCAGCTAAGTGGTATCCCTGACTTGGGACTAGAGCTGCAATTTGATGAAGAGTGGGCAATACAATGCCCTCTCAAGGCCAAGGTAGATTTTTTTTCCTGGTCTGGAAAAATACTTCTATAAAACCCATGGAAGAATAGACTTCTGCATTAGATCTGCATATATTGAATATGGAGTAAAGCTGCAGTCATACCTTTAGAAAGCATAGAAAGATGGTTACTCCATCTCCAATGATGCAGATAATTTGATGTATGCTACAATGACTTAATTGACTGATTCCCCCAGCAGTGGCATAAAATATATCCCTTTAGGCTCCTCTAGCAATTTTGAAAAGGTCCCAAATGTGCAGGCACCTCAAAAAGAAGCAGCATCTAGACTTAGATCTTGTCCATGTTATTTTCTTTCAAAGGGGACTTGTTTGGAGGCCAAAGTCTATCTGTAGAAGAAAAGAAAAAAATGCAAAAGAAAAGGGCTTCCAAAGTCAATATTCCCTACCACCCCCCCACCCCCCCAA
>JANHZU010003058.1:72511-88117 GCA_032468055.1 Acrochordus granulatus | reverse complement strand
TAGCTAAACTCACACACTGTGAGGCATCACTAAAAGTTAAATACTTCACTGCTCAGCAGAATGTGTGAATTTTCTCTTGTTGCTGATAAAAATTAAAAATCATATCACTGAATCTGAAAATTTTAGTTTGCCAGGTTGATCTAGTGGTTAAAGCAACAGGGAAGTTGTAAGTTCTACAACTCATCCATAAAAGCCGGCTGGATAACCTTGAGCCAGTCAAATGAGTTATTTGTAAAAATAATAATGGTGGTAAATAAATAAAACCATCTCCTTTATACCTGCCAAAAACCTCTTGTAATAATACTCAACAAACAATCCTCAAGTTTCACATCTATGAGGTCACCACCAAGATAATCAGTATATCCTTCTTAAGGAGAGTGTCTGGTATCCACCATAACTGAAAGCATCTCTCTGCCTGCTGGGAGCCCCACACCATATTTAGAATAGCAACTACAATTTACTTCCTAGATGCTGGGAGCTACACTCACTGACAGAGCAGAAAGCTAAAGGATTGCTATGTTTTCGATCTGAAATAAACTGGGATTAGGTCATTGACCTTTAAAGAAGAACAGTGAGATCCATAAGCCATGGGCAAGCTACCAATTGAGACAATTTAGCTGGCTTTAAATCAATGGCATCAGACTAGTTTAGGGAGAAACGTGCTGGTTGGCATAAAAGGTTGATGGGTATCTGAAAGAACACAATGAAGACTCATTCTAGATGGTGCTTCATCAGGTTGAGATGATCGAGGCATCCGAAATGTGATTCAGGAGGATGGAAGTAGGGCGAATAATGGGAGAGTTGGAAAGATGGGTGAACTAGAGGAAGAAATATTGAGCCATTAAAAGCAAATGAATAAGGATCTTGCCAAACCTGTATGATGGCGGGTTACACAATAAAAGTTACCCTAGATGAGATGGCAGGATGATATCTGAAAGGCCCTGGTAGGTCATCTGTTCCAGGAAATAGGCAGAACAACCTGGAGAGAGCTGTGGGGGCTTTGTACCTCTGTAGTGTTCGCAGAAATAACATTTCTGGGTATACAAGGTTCCACTGACTTATGCTTTTTGTTTTTATGGACTAATGTTAACACAGACAGAAAGAGAGTCACCGATATTACAGACAGATAGGATGCATTATGTAAAAAAACAACCACCTTGCACTACTTTTATTTGAAGTGTTGTGTGGAAGGCTGCCGTTCAATTCTAATTTTTGTAGAGTGCTGAAACAATAGTGATGTAAGACACACAGAGTTTGGAGGAGCAGATAGTGGCCCCAAAGTCATAGGTAGATCCCTCCCTTGAACTTTTGGAGCCACCAAATAGCTCCAAAAACTTACACCAAATTTTATTTTTCTAATGAGGGAGAAGGGATGCATTATACTACACCCAACTGGGGAATAATCACCTGAGCTCTATTTCACTTTAATTATGTTCCAGTATAAACAAAATGAAATCAAATTTAGCTGTCCTTTCGCACACACAGACACACACCCTCATTCCTTTTTGGAATGTTGCTGGAAGGCCATGTACAACGTTCAATAAAAAAGAAGAGACAAATGGGACCTTCACATTCTCCTGAAAATTCTATCAAAATGTTAATAGCTATAAAGAAAATGGGAATTGCTGGCTGGGGAACTCTAGGAGTTGAAGTCCGTACGTCTTATGGTTGCCAAGGTTGAGAAACACAACAATAAAGTCTAGCAGCAAACAGTATCAATTAAAACTTAACACTACCTATTTAGAACAGGAACTTCCCACGTTGGCAATGCTCTGTAGCATTACAAAATGAGTTATATTTTCCCTTTAAAAATCCCTTTTCCCCCTTATAAAATAAGATTCTGTGCCAGTATCCTCGATATTCAAACAAACTAGCCCCAAAGGAACTACTTCTTTCGGTCAAATGGTTTCACAGCAAATATCTGAATGGCTGTCATCACAGAAGATGGAACAGATTTGACTGCAACTCCTGCAGTGGGAGTCACCAGAATGAACAGGTGGCAACTGCAGGGAAGCAGTTTCTGTCCACCCATTAAGAGAAATCATTGGTTCAGGTTTCATAGGAAGGGCTCCTAGATCAGTCTCGAGGTTGCAAGAAATGAAGACATTTTTATGAAGATAATTAAAAGAGCTATCATGGCATTTGTAAGCACCAGCACCACCACCGCATCAAACTGACACAAAATCCTAGATAGAACTGCAATTTACTCATTTAAAAATGAGTGTGAATCAAGAAAGAGCATCAGAAAACATACATTATTGGTCAAAGTTATTAACATTTTATTATTTAAAATAATTATTTAAAACTCTCAAATACAACAGACAATCTCTCCTTAATATATATATACCTAATGATTTCATGGTCTCACATCCATGCATTAATCCTGGCAACAATAAGAAAATGTTTGCTTCCATTGTTTGCTTCCATTATGGTTTTTTTTCCCTTACTTCCAGGTTTGCCTATAATCTTGAGGTGTCCTGTTGGGCTTTTGTTGGGTTATTCCTAAGCTGATATGGTTTAGAACATAGAAAAGGTTGGCTGCTGTCACCTGAAACTTCAACAATAAATGTTTCTATAACCACAGCCGTTGATGGAGCAGAAACATTCTAGACTGTTCCAATAGTTCTCATATAGATTCTCAAAAGTAATTTTCAGCAAAAAAAAAAAGACTGTCTTATCTTTGTTATCTGGCATTTACTCAACTTTTGTTAATTTTCAAGCCAAGTAACTTTTAGTCCAAATATTTCAAAACGTAGAAGAACATTTACTTTTGGAGGTTTTGACAGATTACATTCCACTTTCTTGGTTGAGGAATTTATAAAGATATTCATGGCTTAAGATGGTGTTCAGAGGAAATAATATGCCCAAATTAATCTCACCATTACATCTAATTTTTCATTTTAGATTCTTTCAATTTAAGACAATGAATATTTAAGTAATTGGTATGCTGAAAGGCAAACTACCAATCTCTTGCATCATCTTCATTTCCTATAATGCCTTTGAATTCCACATGGGCTTCACAAACCTTCTTAGATATTAAGCAAGATGGATGGATACAGCCTAATGATTTCTTTGGAAATGTGCACACCTGTCCAGGAAAATGACAGGGGCATGGTGGCCCAGTGGTTAAGACGCTGAGCTTGTTGGCTGGAAGGTCAGCAGCTCGGGTTCGAGACCCAGGTGCCAATTATCGGGCTGAGCTCCTGTTATTCGCCCCAGCTCCTGCCAACCTAGCATGTAAAAATGCAAGTAGATAAATAGGTACCACTTAGCCTAAATGGGTGGGAAGGTAACAGCGTTTCATGTGCTGCAGTGTATGGTCATGCCGGCCACCTGACCATGAAAGCGTCTTCGGACAACGCTGGCTCTTCACCAGGGAGTCCTTGGTGCTCTCTGACCTTGGTGTTGGGGACAGAACGCTGCTGTCTCCCTGCCAGTGTGGAAACAAGAACATCCAACCAGTCTGACAGCATTTGTTCCTTCTTTTCAAGAACCTCTTTTCTGAGCAGCAGGCTGCGAGGAAGTACAGCTAGCTTCTGCCAGAGGATCTGAAATGATATTTGACGTAAGATGTTTTAAAATTAGTTCGAAGGCTGCGTGGCGCGTACAGCTGCAAGCGGCCCCGTCCAGTCTTAGAAGAAGGCTTGATATTTGCTTGAATATTGCTAGGCTTGAATATTTTACAGACCCATAATTCCCCTCTCAGAAAAAATAATAATCCCATAGACAGCTAGTTGGGTTGTGTGAATTTTTCACAATAGCGGTCATTCTATTTTATATTTTACATCTTCCATCTATCTCATTCAGTCTCCCTTCGCCTCCCCTCGCCTGCCCTCTCCTCTCCTCTTCTCCAACTCTTTAGTTTCCTTAACAATTGTTTTCTTTTTTTAAAAAAAAGTGAAAGCACATATTTAAATGCATGCCTTAATTCCTGTTTGGCCTTGATATCATCATGAGGTCATTGCTGTTCTCCATGCCTGCCTGTTTCCACCCATGTAGCTTCTTCTTCAGCATCCTCAGTATCTGTATAGAATAAAGGTGAGAAAACAGGGCCAAGGGACCACATAGCTACCATGCTTAGGACTTCATTTTATGAAGTGCAGTTATAATGAGAGATTTTTCATGCTCACAGGTAAGAGGGAAATGATGGGGTACTGCTATCGATATTTGTCCAGTGATTATTTTAGTGTGTGTGTGTATGCGGGAGGGGGGGAGAGTTATTGGTAGATATTTCAAGTCTCATTTGGCAAGAGGAAAAGAAGCTAAAAATTAAATTACCTTCGGGGGGGTCATATTTTGTTCAAGTGAATTAGACATACCCATCAGAACCTGCACTATTTTCCAGGAGACTTTGCATATATCAATGTTTCTCAGCCTTAGCAACTTTAAGATGGATGAACTTCAACTCCCAGAATTCCCCAACCAGTATATTTCATATTTCAGTATATGAAATCCATCCATCTTAAAATTGCTGAAATTGAGAAACACTGGCTTATACAGATGAAAGAGATGGAAGGGAGGAAGGGAACTGGGTTTGGAAAAAATCTGGTGAGGGGTGCTTCTACTGGATTCAATTAAATTCCACAAATTGCATTGTAGGGTTGGGGTCTTTCCCCCCTAAAATTCCCAAGCACACTGTCTCCTTCGGAAGGTATTCTAAGCATTTGTTTTTTTGCTTTCTCATTGGATCTCTTTTAACAGCCTTTAGGGCTAAAGTGGTTGGTATCAACCTGTGCTCCAAGCATTGCCTTACTCTCTAGGTGAATATTTAAAAAAGCCTAAAATAGTGTCAGCTTAATGTTCCTCCTATTTTCTAGTCTGGATTTTTGGCTTTGCAGGCAGCAGTTCCCCAGATTCCAAGTCAGATGCCCAGTTTCCTATTTAGCAGAAGATCAGGCCCCTAATGCAGAGAAAAATAACCCAAGAGCATGAGATCACAAAGTCTACTTTTAAAATTATCTAGAAATGGTCTTGCTCCTTCCCAAGAAGTCACCTCTAGTGTCCACGAGAAGCAAGAATGTTCTATTCCCACCCCATCCTGCACTTAATGGCCTTGTCCCACCCGAGCAGAAGAAAACTGGGCTATTTGCTGCCTCTGCAGCAGCCAACTAAATGCAGTGGCATTGCAGAGGGCACCCTGTGCGTAGCTGACTGCAGTGCAGCAAGGAAGACAAAGGTGCTGTTGCCCTTCAGGCAGCAAACAACTTGCTAGCTGAGAGGTTCTCTCTATGAGCACCAGCAGGAATTCATTCTATGATCTTAAGTTTGATCAAACTGAATTGATTGAACAAGGAAATAAGTTCGGTTGATATCAACTCAAGGGTAGAAATTCCAGAGTACCGTAAGGAGCTTTGTTGGGGGGGGATTCTTTTGGCTGTTGCTCTCATTGTACAGGCAGATTTCTTCTTTGGAAACTCGGCCATCTCCCTTGGCAGAGCATCTTTACTCAGTAGAAAGAAAGGGGGTTTATGTAATGAAGATCTTAAGTAATGATGCCAAAACTTCACAGAGAACAAGATGGAAATTGGCTGGGAGGTCCAAGAAAGAAACCCTGGTTCAGACTTCTTCTGACAAGAGATGAGCTCCATCTGTTTTTTCTTAAAGGCACAACCAGGAAGAAGAGTTGTGGAGTCCTAGGTGCTCTCTGAGCTTGACTGTTTTTCTGCAGATGCTTCATTACCAAACTAGGTAACATCATCAGTGCTAGATGGGAGTGAAATTTGCTCTCTTTGCATACTGCTGGTTTGTCCTGTCAGTCCCAGGAGAAGAGTCTTTTCCTTTCCTCTTGACTCTTACAGGAAAGATGGGGAGACCCTTATCTTTCAGCTGGTACAGACCTACATTTCCAGTGGCGCTTGGTGACATGGTCAGAGGTGACACAACAGACCAGGATGTGGCAGTCCTGATAGGCCCCAATCCGGTGCTATCCAGTGATTTTACCCCCCTCCCCATAATGTATAAATCCAACCCATCTGGTTACGTCATGCTTTAATATATTATACAAAACCCTAAGATGGGTATTCCAGTAAGAAGGTTAATCCTTATATTGTACGTGCTTCCGTAACTTCCAAGAACAAAAACAACTGCAGTAGAAACATTGCTCTTGGATAAGGGGCAGCAGGGGGGAAGAGGACTAAAGAAGAACGAATGAAGGCTAGAAAGAGAGAGAGAAAACGTGTGATGGATGGATTGTGCTGGGGAACTGAGAGGATAGAAACCTTTGCAAAGTTAATGAACACAGCCGGAGGCCAGAAATATTAAAAATAACCCTTCTGCAATATCTGAAGAGACATGGCTTCCTTACCACTGCTCTTCATTTTTTAAGAAATGTGTGCTTTCTAATATGTATTCATTCTAGCTGTTTTGTCACCACCCTGTTCTTCGCACATCAAGGACTCCCTTCTGACATTCCACCGTTCCATCCACAAAAATACTTGCTGATCTCTCTCCTTTCTTCCAAGGAACTCAAGATAATGTACACAACTCTTCCACTCCTGTCCCTTTGCATCAACTCCGTAAAGC
Source organism: Acrochordus granulatus (assembly GCA_032468055.1). NCBI lineage: Eukaryota > Metazoa > Chordata > Lepidosauria > Squamata > Acrochordidae > Acrochordus > Acrochordus granulatus. The sequence continues at coordinate 81,595 of JANHZU010003058.1, read as the reverse complement.
GGTTAGGCCAAGAAATAGTCGCTATCACCACATTACCATGGAAGAGAATACATGAAGCTCAAGGTTGAACCGCGGAGCCCTGAATGCTCTCTGAGCTTGGTGATTTGCTTGCAGATGTTTCATTACCCAATTAGAAAATGAATACTATTGTAGAAGAGTCTGCAAGCAAACCATCAAACTCATATCCTAACATTTCCAAGTGACCTTCGCATTTGTGCAGGGTGTTGGAACCTCCACCCCAGTCTGGCCCTTTGATCTTGACCCTACATACTGAATGCATGCATACATTGGACAAATATGCAAATTAAATATCTAGATCACAAATCAATGCAACATAGACCAAACCTCTGATTCTAAAGCCATGCAGATGTCTATCAGCAAAAGAGTGACCTTGCTCCGGCATTTATAACAGATCATCCATATCCATTAGACTGGTAGGGAATTCCGATTCATTCTTCTTTCTGCACTTGTTACATTACTGAGGTTAATCTGCTGAATTCAACTGCAAATGACTTTCCTGGGGATCATCTGGTCAATCCTAGATCCATACCAATCTATTCTATGATTGTGTTTGCACAACAGACTAACACCCTCTGCTCGGCTAAACATGTCATTTTAAACATCACCGGTGTGTAAATGAGCACACCGAAATAATGCTAGATAGCACGGAGGGGCTAGTTGCTTGCAAGAGTTCAAGGTTCCTCAGAACAAAGCTGCACAACCCGTACTTATTCTTCTCTTTGCATTACCAGCAACCTGCTTTGGGATGTATAGGAAAGAGGCAGGGCCTCTCATCTCCCCCAGCCAATTAGCACAGAAGCTGGGCCACTGCACTGTACCACTCCACGCTTCTATTGACGGGGAATCACAACTGTCCTGACCTTGATTGATTGGGATCCAAATCCACTTGACAGCAATTAATTTTTTGAATTAACTGCCTCCCTTCCTCTCCTGCCCGTAGCCTCCTTTCTTCTTTCCTATCCTCCCCCATCACCTTGGACTGGCCTCAGTGCACCCCAGCCTGGCCCAAGCAGATGAGAATCTAATCAATATTTGTAATTCATTCCTTTGGAGTGTAAAGCCATCAATCATGCTGTCGTGGCCCATTGGAGCCACTTTTTCCAGCCCAGTGGAACACAGAAAAAATGGGGATCAAACTCAGGAGGGGAACGGTAGGCTGGGTGGGGCTCAGGCTGTGACAAGGGAACGATCCATTTTGCAACTCCACAAGAACAGAGGGCTGGTAAGACTCCTAAATGTGGGCTGCAAACATCGTGACATCCGTGAGTTAGTAGCAAAGGGTTACAGAACACTAAATCTTTGCTGCCCTCTGGATGTCCTAGGCAATGCTCCAACCATCGCTTTTTCTCTCTTCGTTTTGCTTTCTTGAAATATTTTTTGAGACTTCCAGCGAAAGCGTGTGCTTCTTCGTTTCCAGCCGTCCCAACTTTCCCTGCAGGTCAGGGTCCCTAAAAAAAGAAGTGGAGCTTTGATCCCTAAAAAAAAGCCCCTTAAAAAGGGTCCCTAGAGAAGAGGTGGAGCTTAATGCTTCGCCTTTCTATGACGGTACCTGAGGACGCCCAGTCGGAAAGCTACCTTGCACTGTGACATCACCCTGTTTATCGCATACTGTCTCCGTCTTGGGTGAGAACAGCCCTGCGGCTCAGTCGGAAAAAGAAAGAGCTGGAATAAAATAGCACTGAATGGTTTTGGGGAAAGGGCAGATTATAAATCTTACGGTCGAAATCAAACTTGCCTTAATTGTACTTTTGAATTATGTCTGGAAAGAATTTGGTGGGACTGTTTTGAAATGGGTAATCTGGTCTACTCATTTCGATCTACTGTGTTGGCCAAGTGTGCTCTTTTCAAGAGAGTTCGGTGCACACCATGTTGGAGCTTAAGTTGGATGTTATTAGAACGTAGTACGGGTAGTTTTCAGCTTATGACCGCAGCTGGGATCACAATTTCCAGTGCTAAGCAAAGTGGTTGTTAAGCGGGTTGTACGCAAATTTACAAACTTTTGCCATGGATGTTAAACAAATCACTGCAGTTATTAAGTGGATCACACAATCATTAAGTGGATCCAGCTTCCCCCATTGACTTGGCTTGTTGGAACCTGACTGGGAAAGTGGCAAATGGGAATCACAGAATCCCTAGACCCTGCACCCATCATAAATACATGCCAGTTGTCAAGCACCCAAGGCATGGGCATGCCTTGATGGTCATACAGGTGAGGACAGGTCATAAGTTACTTTTTCAGTGCTGTTATAATTTTGAACACTTGCTAAACAAATGGTGGTAAATTGAGGACTACCTGCAACAGGGCTGTTGTGTTGAAGGAAGCACACCTACGCAGGCAAATTGTCATGTAAGAATGCAGTCTCCTGAACAGTCGCTGAAAAGTTCGCTGAGATTTATGTCAGTTATTGAATGATGTGCTCTCCTGCCCTTTTCTCCCTAAGCTTCTGTTCCCTAAGCGAAAGGTTGTCCTGGAGGTGCCAAAAAGCATCCTCGTGCTTGCAACATTCAAAACTCGTTTCTCTTTCGCAAAGAGTGAATTTTGCCCGATAAAGTGTGGAAGAGGGGATTTGCACAAATTGACATCACACCCAGAATTACCTTTTATAAAGACCTGCATATTTAATTACCCGAATCCACCAAGTCATTTCTTTTGGAAAACAAAATAAGCTTGGATATATGATGGGGAGCTGAGAAAATTGTAAAGTGGCTAAAACTCTTAGGATAAATCAGAACAAATAATACACCAGGTGCTGTTTTATTTTAATCTGTCCCACCAAGGTATTGGAAGAAGACAACAGGGAATGGGAAAAAAATTTCTGACATGTTTGGAAGGGTGGAATAGATCAACAAAAGGAGCGATGGGGTTAGCTAAACATTTAAACAACGTTAAATATTTAACATCTGTTTGGGCTTCTCTGCCTAATGTGGTGTCTCTCTTGGAGATGGCGAGTTAGGTCGTACACTGTTGTTTCGCCCAGCTTGGTCAATGGGCACAAAGCAGGGACATCAGGGAAAAGAAGAACCTCACAATGTTATGACCAATGTTACGATGGTCGTGAAGTGAGTCACTGCAGTCGTTAAACGAATCGTGTGGTTGTTAAGCAAATTCAGCATATCCAATCGGCGGCTTTTTTGCTGATTTACATCACAAATCATGATCATGTGATGGTATGATGCTTCAGCTGGTCATAAATGTGAGCCAGTTGTCACGTGCCTGAAATATGATCATGCGACTTTCTCTCTCTCTCTCTGTGTCTGTGTGTGTGTGACAGTCATAACTTTGAGGATGGGTAATAAATAGGTTTTTGAAAGATAATTGTAACTGTAAAGAGTCGTTGAGCAAGGATTACCTACAACTGGGTACACATTATATTTAGATCACACCTGTTATCTGGGAATTGCAGCACATATTTTTCCCTTTCTTCCTCTTTTTTTTATTTCCATTATGTGACTGCCATATAGCTGAAGCATGGCCAACCTTGGCAACTTTAAGATGTGCGGACTTCAACTCCACGCATCTTAAAGCTGCCAAGCTTGGACACATCAGATATAGCCGATCATTTTTCGCATATTTAGCATATCTACCCTCTCTTCAAAAAGCCCTTTTTGAAAGCCATAATAATTAAAAAAAAAACAGGAGAGTTAAGTACAATCGTTTCATCTGCTGCAGAGTTCCAGCAGCAAATCTGCGCAAACGTTTTTGTGCTCACATTTTGTACTTGTGTTCCTCAGCTTCCACTGGTCACACTAAAATTCCAGCAGAGACAATGTCAAATCACTCCGGACTGAGATTTTAGCCTTGAGATTTTAGCAGGTAGACCCAGCTGCTCCAAATGTTTTGGATTAGAAATTCCTGTCTTCCCAAGAAACGCCCGCACCCGATGGAGGTGATGAAAGGCTGCCTGCCCCTCCAAAGGGCACCCTATTGGGACCGACGGCCAGAGTGATTTCTGTGGCAGTTTCATTAAAAGACCCGCTTTCATTATGCAGAAGGGTGGTTGTGTGGACCTGTAGTGGGAAGCTGGATAATAAATATGCTCCTTGATTTCACCTCCTTTGGGGTCATCCATAACTCAGAGAGGTCAGCAGAGGCACAGCTGCAGCATGCTCCATGCTCACTCTTGCCTAATGAATGGAAATGAAAGTGCCTTCCCATGACGGGCCTGCATGTGCCACAAGGTTTTGTGTGTGCGCATTGGGCCTTGGAGAGTTGTTTTCTTGGCCTGCTCAAGGAGGAGGGACGTTGGTTGGCGCATGGTTCTAGATCAAGGGCAGAGGGGGAGCTGGAATTCACTGCATCGCCTTCTAGAGCCACGCCTTCCAATCCTCCATCTGTTTCGGTTCTAAATTAATATCCAGTTTTCCCTCCAGGAGTTCCAGATGGCATACATCGTGGTTTCTCCTCAATGGTTACCATCACAGCCACAGACCTGTGAAGTAGGGTGGACTGAGACGGAATGAGTGATTCCCAGTCCACCCTGTCCAGCTGTCTGTGCACTACACTCCCTTCCCCTCCCTCCCTATCCCCGTTAATGCCCTCCACAACAGAGGCCTCCAAGCAAACTACTTTCGAAGATCTCACAAACTGAGTTTATGGAGAGGGACACTCCTCTAACCTGGCACCCTGAAGAGAGAGGCAGCTGATTCTAAGAAAGGGAAGCTGAGCTGGCACAAAATATTTTCAGCCAGATGCAGTGCCGTGTTTAGTTTTGAATTCACAGGGCCATCCAACTTGCAAGAGGGCCTGAGCTGTTAGGGTAAAGCGGCAACCTCATCAAAGGGATAGAAAGAGGAAAATATTGGTTTATTCTCTTTGTCCTCCTCATTCTTCTACGGAAGGCCAGCAAGGAAGAGTGAAAATGGAATGTCTTGCCATCACCTCGTTCAGGGCAAGGATTCCAGCCCAAGTTGAATCCTTTAACAAAAGTCTCAGAAGGGTCCCCCTTCCTCCCCACATCTCTCCCCCCCACGTATCGCTGACTACAGATCTTCAAGGCCCACTGTCATGTCTTATAACATATCAGTATTTATTTATAATACAGATATTTGCATTTTCTTCTTGCAGATTAGCTTTTTATCATATGTGCCTTCATTGCTTATTCTTGTAAGAAGCTGGCTGTTTAATTTGCTGGTCAGGGATCATCATCACGATCATCTATCTATACATCTATTAGCGATACCCTGGCAGAAAAATGTTTAATTGAGAGTCCCAATTAAAGTGCTCAGCCTCTATGTATTGTGCTTGTTTTACATGTGCAAGCACGCACCCCCACACACACTTTGATCATATACATACATACATACGTATATATAATTAAATTCAATTAAAAAATAATAAAATGGATAAAAATGGTCTCTGACAGTTCTATGCAGAAATGTAGCCACAGGAGGTGATGAGATTTCCTTTCTTCTAACTTTGCTAAATTAATTTGTACATTGAGTAGAAGAGAAGCTCAGAATTACACTGAATATAATCACGTGTACAGAAATAATCAAGTCTTGCAATTTAACACCAGCACTTCTTTAAAGACCTTTTGTTGCTGATACAGATGCTGATGATGTAAAGGCATGGGCACTGAGGTCAGAAAGAGCTTCACCCAAGTAAAGGAAATGTCATAATGTTCTCATTTTTAATGTTACAGTTCCTAAAATTTATTTTTCACCTGAGACAGGCCTGTTGTCCTACACAGACAGCTAACAGCATAGCTGGCAGATGATGGCATATATTACATTGCAGGATATATGTGAATAATGCTCTGGCTGATATGGCTGGCCCATCCGAATGCCACCTCAGTAACATAAGCACTGAGCCAACAGCTAGAGTTGCTGTAAATCACTCTTAGATCTTGTTTCTGGGGACAAACTATTTTAGACTGGAGTTTGTAGGTGAGAAACCATCCTTTGGAGGGAAAAGCAACTGACACAGAGCAGCAGCATTTTACTTTCTTGAGGGCCACATAGTGACAGAAGCTGAAGAAAGAAATGGGTGGGCTCAGAGTCAAAATTTAGGCAAAAACATGCATGTTCTCTTTTCTCTGAGTCCCTCTTGCCCCTTAAATGGCAAAGAAGAGATCTGAGCTGATTTCGTGCAGCAAGCTTTTTGAAATTTATTTATTTGTTTGTATCCCACCTTTATTGTTTTGTATAAACAACTCAAGGCAGCGAATGTATCCAACACACCTTCCTCCTCCTATTTTCTCCACCGCCACAACCCTGTGAGGTGAGTTGGGCTGAGAGAGAGTGACTGGTCCAAGGTCACCCAGCTGGCTTTCGTGGCTAAGGCTTAGAACTTATGACCTCTTGGCTGCTAGTCTGTTGCCTTAACCACTAGATCAAACTGGCTGAAATTAGGTTGAAAATTACCTGAAATTAGGAACAGGCTGCAGCTTTATCGCTGTCAATCCCCAATCCTTACTACAAGAGATGTGATGGAATGTAGTTCAGATCCCCAGGAGAGAGGGAGAGCATTCCAGAGAAGCCACAGACAACTCAGTTCATTGTTGAGTGAAAGAGGGTGAAGATGGCTCCTCTCTAATAGTTCCCAGAGTATATGCTTTATGAGAGTGTCAGCATGCTTTAGTTGGGCAAAATTCTGTCTATGGGTGAGGGGCAATGAAGAAATCTCCTTGGAGGAATCACAATGCGCCTTTCATGGTTTCTGGAAAAAGTTCCCAACTTGATGTGGACTGATGCTTCATCCCTGAAAACTATCAAGATCACCACAAAATTCAGGGGTTGGAAAACGAGGACCTGCACCTTTGAACCATCATTGCACTTGAAGACTGCATGCTGTTGTGAAATCTCCCATAATGGCGGATGAGGACAAAAGAGGGAAACGCATGCCCTTCTGTTTTCTGCTTATGGTAGTCATAAGCAGTCAACATAGTCATCATCAACATCACTGAAGAAACAGGCATGCATCGGGTGTTCCCAAATGACAACATTCAGCTAGCAGTGAAATAATGTTTCGTTCTCCTGATATCCTGGGAGAATAGGATAAGGTCATAAAGTTTTTGCAAGAAAACTCCAAATCAGGGCTCCCACACAAAGCTGCTAAATGAGAATTGGATTGGATTCAGTCCTCCAAACCTGACAGAAAGGCCACTAGCTCTGTTACTGTACTCAGAGACTGCTGCAGCTTCAGCTGCTGCTCATTGTGCTACAAGAGAAGCACTGAGTTCTTCCGTTATATAGCAAGGAGGACACGTTTTAAATATAAATTATAATCAGACAGAAAATTATGGGTTTCCCCCCCAAAAAATCTAATTGGGATTTGGTTACAGACTGGACCAGCAGAACAAGTCTGAACTTTTAGATACAAGCATCACATAGTTATCGCATTGCAGATGGACACATAGATACAGCCAAGCTAAATGAATCTAGATGTGGCAACTATTTTGTTGTTCAGTTGCTCAGTTGTGTCTGACATTTTACAACCCTATGGACTGCTGTATGCCGGGCCTCCCTGTCCTGCACTGCCTCCCAGAGTCCACCCAGACCCACACCCATCACACTGACTATGCCATCTAACCATCTCATCCTCTGCCGTCCCCTTCTCCTTCTGCCTTCCATCTTTCCTGGCATCATAGCCTTTCCCAGTGAGTCTCTCTGTGCATTACGTGGCCAAAGTACTTCAGCTTCAGCATCTGTCTCTCCAATGAATAGTCAGTGTTGATTTCCTGCAGGACTGACTGGTTTGATCTTGCAGTCCAAGGGACCCTCAAGAGTCTTCTCCAGCACCACAATTCGAAGGCATCAGTTCTTTGGCACTCAGCCTTCCTTATGGCCCAGCTCTCAAAACTATACATTACTCCTGGGAAAGCCATAGCATTGACTATATATATGGATTATAGTTCAAAAAAACTATCTATCATCTACTATTAGAACTGTCAAGGATAAAGCCCATTAGCAGACGACACCATTCACAGATCTGTATTTATCGGTACAATAGAAGCCCCCAGCTTGTTCAGTCAAAATTCCTTACAACACTTTTTCATTTTGCTGCCTGTGTTGCAGATTAACTGCTGTGATCAGAACCTGGAATGTCTTCAATTAAGACAAGGCTGGAACATCATTTGAGTTTTTGGCTTAAACTAGTCCTTATTGCTCAATTCCCAATCCTGGGAAAAAAATCTGAGAAGATACACATCACTGACTTCATCCCAACCACTGACCATCTTTGGTTTTAGATAGGGGATTAATAAGAGATCCTTTATCCCTGCAAATGTCCTGACAAACATAATTTATATGGGCATTGGAGAAACATCTTCCTAGCAAGAGTAACTATGTTACCTATAATATATTATTATAATAACATATTCCAATAATATGTTATTGGAAAGAAAATAGCATAAAATTGCTATAAAAAAGCTGCCAGAAATGTTTTCGATAGTGAGATGGACGGCATATACATGTAATTAATAAATAAATAAAAATAAAATATGCTTATGTGGATTACAAAAAAGCACAAATATGCACAAACATGCAATTTCAATACAACTTCAGTACCATACAGAACTTCACGATGGTTTAATGCAATCAGTGATCATTACATATCCATGTAGGTTGGAGGCAGAATAAGTGAATTTATTACTGAGTGATAGTTCTCATATATATTAAAAGAGGTGGCAAAATTTTGTTCAGTATCCATTCATATATGAGGAAAACTGTTGCAAAACTCTGAAAAATCTATTCTATGATTCATTGTTGTGTATTAATACTTTCTCTTTTAAACCACTATCCTCTTCTTCCCTCTCGGTAAAAATGGGTTCTTTTTATTTCAAAATGGATCTTTGGTCATAATAAAATTGAACAAAAAGATTTGAATCAGATATGAGTTGATGCTGACTCTAGGAGCTAAGCTGCATTGTCCATGCAGTGGTATGAAATGCTGCTTTGCCAACAGTGCACACCAGGAAAAATGTAAATAAAATAGAAGCCAAAATCTTCAGAGCAAAGAACAATTACAAACCATAAGATATTAAAGTATTTTTAGGCATCAGACCTTTCAAATCTGGGAGAAAATGTCTTTGTGATGCTAACAATTGCCAGTTGCTATAGGAT
>JANHZU010003058.1:54395-65425 GCA_032468055.1 Acrochordus granulatus | reverse complement strand
GACTGCCAACCTTCCAGCCAACAAGCCCAGCATCTTAACTGCTTGCACCACCATGCCCCTTCCAGGGGGATATCAACTCTCAAATCATATTCCAAAGACTGGGGGAGAGAGAAACAGGCCCTAAATGTTGTCCAAAGGCCAACAGGATTGATGCTGATCTGATCTCAAAGGAGATGTTGTTACGCAGAAGTGGGCCAACAATGGGAAGGTCCCACTTCATGGTTCCTGTTGGGAGCACTTTTTTAAAAGGGGATCTGAAGGGAATCCTCTCTTCCAAATCTTGTTGAATGGGCAGATACTGGCAATACTGAAGAGATCTAGGTCAGGCTTTAAGAATGACAGCCACATACTGAATTCTGCTTAAAAGCCAACTGGTAACCAATGCAGTTCCCAGAGCACAAGGGTTATCCGGGCAAATAGGATGCTCTCATAGCATCTTGATCCATTTCATCCTTGATTTTTCAGCTTTCAGATGGCCTTCAAGGACAGATCTGTATGGAATGCATTACAGTGGTCAAACCAAGAGCTGACTAAAGTATGAGTGAGTGTGAGCAAGGCATTCTTATCTAGGAATGTTTGTAATTGGTGTATTAGACAAAACTGTGCTAAAGCCATCTGGACCAAAGCTTCTACCTGCTACTTGAGGATCCTAAGTTACTAAGTTCCACAAAGGCACAACCCTGTCCCAAGCCAAAAATAGTACATCTGCAACCTCACATAGTTCCCAATTCAAAACCACTTCATCTTGTTCCTCCCCATCTAGATCCTCATATCCTCCAGGCGCTGGAATAAAACCTTGATCACATATCCCTTGCATAAGATACACAACTGAGTATCATCAGCATATTGATAGACCAACAGTTCCATGTGAATGTTAAATAGGAATTGAGAAAGAGTCGAATCCTGCAGCACCCCCAGTAGAAGGTCTTGGGCTCTGATCTAGACTAAAACTGTAGTCTAATTGGAAGAAGAAGAAGGAAGGAGAACCATTGTAAAACAGTGCACCCAATTCCCAGTCCTCCTGGACAGTTGTGTCATGATAGCGCTAGAAATCAAGCAGGACGAGGAGGACTGCATGGTCCTATCCAAGTTCAGCAACAAGTTATCCACAAAAGTAACTAATGTGATCTCTACACTATATCCTGGCCTGAAACTGGAAAGAAAAGGCCATAGAATCAAAGAATAGTGGAAATGCAAAAGACCTAGTGTAACTCTCTGCACTCTGCAAGAAAACCGGTTAAACCATCCAGGATAGATGACTGCCTGGAGATTATTAAACTGTTCCTTCTTGTGCACATCTTACCTCCAGGACATAATTTCTTATACTGAAGCAAGATCTATGTAGCTGCAACTTCCACCCACTATTTCTCATCCTATATTCTGTGACAATGGAAAGTACTTCCTGATTATCTTCCCTATGGCACCCTTTCATGTTCCTGGACACTGGTATCATTTCCCCCCTCAGTTCAGAGAATGTTTCATCCAGGACTCTCTGCACTTGCACATACAGTTTCCCTCCTCTCTCTCCCTTTATTTCCAACCCCTGTCACATCTTTCTGTCCCTGCCATGCCCCCTGCAGTTCTTGGAGAAAAATAAATGCATTAAAAAGACGGTTTGATCACAAAATGTTGCTCACTCCTCGACTAAACATTGTACAGAAATCATGGTAAGTATGGAATCACATGGAAACTGAGGCAAAGAAAAAACTCGTTCAAGTTTGTCTTCCTAGATGGTCAGCCCCTGCAGAAAGCTACCAGGTCAGAATTAGAGCTACTGTGTATTAATGTCCTTTGGGCAGCATGGAGAAATTGTGTGTGCGCGTGCGTGCAAATTCCCCATCAACAAATTTCCCCATCAAGCAAGCCAACAGAAAGACTGAACTCCATCAAGGATTTTCCCTGCCAACAGAAAAGAATTTCTATAGTTCGGTGTTGAACTGTGGGGCCTTTATTGTTCTCTAAGTTAGCTGTTTTTCTGCAGACATTGGATTACCCAATTAGGTAACTTCATCAGTGAACTTGCTGGGTAATCAAATGTCTGCAAGAAAACAAGCAAGCTTAGAGAACACCAAGGACCCCAGATTTTTCTGCCACTAAACAAGTTGACAAGAGAGAAATTGGGAAGTGAATAGGACACTGGCATAGCCCCTGCCTACAGTCATCCACATATGTGGCCATGATACTTTTTTTTTACACAGTGAACACCATAGATTAACCACGCACTGTCCTGATCGCTAACCACTGTGCTTTGCTGAATTGGTTCTAACTTTATAAGGGATGGAAAAAAACATGTTTCTATTTTCTTTCTCCCCTATATTGTGTGCACCTCTACAAAACAGTCACATTTTGCTGGAGGCTGGGGAGAAGAGATGATCTCAAAAGCCCCTCATGTTGTAACTTGATAAGGGAGTTTCTTTACCTTTTGTTCATTTTGGTAACATATTTTTTCCTGCATCGGGGAATAGCTAATGTTAAACAGATTTTGATGTCCCTTGGTTAAATATGAACCACATCACATGAGCTCCTATCTTACAGGCATGGACTTGCTCAAGCTAAAGCAAGGTGGGAGAAGAATTTGAAGGTGCTTTATGCAAAGCATTCTGCGGGTCTGTGAATTGTGTAGGGTTTGATGACACGACTAAACAGCAGTGTAAAAATTGGTCTCTGGATCACTGTGAAAATACTCTGTGCAAAGAGTGAGGCACTTTAGGGATCTAAAGACTGGGAACTCTCCATGGTTTTGAAAAAAAGGAATTATTCATCATATTTTCTGTTACTCTGGAGGAAGGCAGGAATGTTTGCTAACTGCTTAATTCTGGTTCTGTTCAAAGACTGGATTAAGCTCTGCTTGAGTTGAAACCACACTTACAAAATAGGTTTATTTGCACAATATGCTCAGCTATAAAGCAGTTTCTCTTTGTTTATTACTGTTAATTTTTATTAGAGATTTTTTACAGAGTAAAAAATGGTTTGAAGAAAAAAAAGAAAAGAAAGTGAAGTGATCAGTGAATCAATAATAGAAAAAAGAAAAGAAAGAAAAAGAAAAATATAAAGGCTTGCAATCTTCTCTACAGCAGTTATCAATGCATTCATATTCAATTCTTTCTATATGTTGTGGATCCCTTATTTCTATATACAGTATTCTACCCTTTCTGGTAGAAAATTTTATGCAGCCCATAAGTCACAAGTTCATTTTTCTCCATTTTTTTCCGGCAAAAAGCCATAAAACAGTTTCTGAGTTTGCAACAATACACTGAAATAAATCACAAGAAGTTTTGATGTGTTGTGTGTATCCTTTTAGTAACATCTTGTTTGGGTAAAAAGCAAAGAAAATTTTTTTGAAAAGGAAGAAAGGGAAATACTTGATTAAAAGAATTTTGGCCTACTTCAATGAACAATCACAGGTATTGGAAGATTCCTAAGCTGCAAATGCTTAAAAATATATACAGTATAGTATATATAGTCTACCTTTTCCAATATGGTGTATTATAGACATGTTAGACAACAACTGCTGTCATTTTGAGCACGCCAGTGAGAAGTTAATTGGGATTTGTAGTTAGATGTCTCTGGGAGATATCTCAATGGAAAAGTTGATGTCTTATAAATTAATTTACTACTTCATTTGCATTTCTAATGTTTTCTCTGCCTATGTATGTATGACGATGAGAAATCATGAGATAGAGCTTCTGACATGAGAATGAGGTAATCAGCTGGAGTGACTTCCATCAAGCTTTGGGGAAAGTATTTAATTTATACTCTCCTCCATAAAAAATGAGGGAGAGCTTCAATCATTCCATTACAGCTGCCATTTTGATTTTTCTTTTTGACTCAGACACCCTTGAAAAATTGAGCACGCTGAACTCAGAAATGAGCATGGCCAGAAGGAGAAATGGATGGAGGCACATTTTTTCCTACTCTTTCTTTCTGCTCTCTTTCCTCATTTCTTTTAAACTATATCTGTGCATGCACATTTTTCCTGACTACCTCTTCCTCCCCATTCCCTTGACTTCTAGGAAACAGATTTTATGATTTGAACCAGAATCCTACATTCTTGATAAAGAGAAATATATGTACAATTTCATGTTGTAAAAATGCTTACTTTATGATACCCATTTAATTACAATAATAAAATGAAGCTTGCATTTGCAAGCTTCTGAACAAAACTAGCCAAATGGGGAGGATGCTTAAGTGAGCAATCTTTGGCCCAGTGGGCCTTAGCATAACCAGGCCAACCAAAGCTGTTGCTCCTATTCCAATCATCTCCCGTCCTCTGGGAAATCATCTACCTTTTCCCCAAACTAATCATGTGAGGAACCTTTGGGACAAAATTCAGATGCATCAGAAATGCAACCCCACTCCTGGTTCAATTTCATCTTCCCATCTGCCTTTTGAAGTTAACTGGGAGGAAGCCAACAAAGAAAAGAAAATAGACAGGGGTTGCAGTTGCTTCCCACTTACAGAGATCCATGTTTTTTGGGTTTGGTTGCAGCCTTTCAGCTTCCTTGGTGTTTTATGCATCTGCTTGTTCTATAGAAATTCCACCCCACCCAGATTTGGCTCATCATTTTCTTTCAAGGTCATTTTTTGAAGTAAGGTGGCATCTGAAAGAGGAGGTATGAAGCAGAAGTGGGTGGTGGGGTGAGTAAATGGTTCTTTTGTTCCTCTTAACAAATTGTTTTAAAGGCAGACTTTGGAAAATAGGACAATCCAATTCAAGGCAGTTATGTCAATCCTTCTCCATGTCAGGACTGAAAAGACGGGACATACATTTAAAATCTACATGAAAGAGTAATCAATGCTTAAGAGTAGCTGGGATTCTCTGCCTCCCAATAATTTATTAGTAGCATAAAAGGGGATGTTTTTCATATTGAATCAAACAATCAAAAGCTGGTCATGATTGAATTTTGAGTTTTAATTCTGGTACTAAGAAACAGTTTCTAGGCTGAGCATGAATCTCAGTGCATGCTTACTCCTTCTTTCCTCTTTGCACCATTATATTACTTTGCCCTTGGCTTCGGTATAATCTCAGGGTCTCATCCACAACAAAATAGCATCCTGAAGCCTGCCCACCCCTCTAGGGAACGATGGGACTACAGTGGGATGAGATTGGAGTGGGAATGGCATGAGTGACGGAATGTGCCAAGAGGGTACAAAATGCTGCCTGTGCTGATGATGGTGCAGAGTTTCTGGGTTTTGCTGTAAGGAGAAGAAGGACAATGGAAAAATTTCTCCTGGCATCCCAAGAGCATGCTAATACTAATGGTTTGAGTGCAGAAGGCATACACAAATCTGTGGGAGGGGAGGAGGTGGGGTGTTCAGACAGATAAGAAAGCAAAGGGACCTGGGAAGAGAAAGGGTGCAAGAGGAGAATGGGATTCAGAGGAGGAGCTATAGGAAGAAAGGGTTGTATGACAGCCAAAATTGTCTTTCTTGTCCCTAGCACAAGCTGACTGGTTAATCTATCTAGAAGGAAACTGAGCTCAGTGGGGATGTGTGATTTTGTGTGTGTGTGGAACTTAGCTGGAAAAAGCATGACAGTACATGCAGGGTGAGAAGGGGTGGGGTATCATTCATGGGGATAAAACAGTTGCTTTCATTACTGATCTGTCTGGAGATGCCAAAGCTTTCTAGAGGCATGCAGCTCTCCTGGGTGACACACAGGAAACCATCTATTGTCATACAGGGTTGGATCAGCCAACAGCGCAGCTGGTGCTGACCTTGTAGCATGTGTATATGTGCACACACAGATCCTCTCACCTTCTTGCTCACACTCACTCACTCACTCATACACACACACACACACACAGGTATGCTCCCTCTCTAAAAGGCTATCAAGAAGGCTTTTGCCATCCCTCTTCCAAGCCCCCTTTCCAAATTCCCCATTTATAGCTGAAACAATAGTGTCTTCATTACAGGACAGTGTATAGCCATTTTTTCTCCCTTCTGCCTCCCTCCCTCCATCTCTGGACTCCCTCTCCCCCTTCTTCTTCTCCCCCCAACACCCGCTGAATCATAATTACCTTAATGTTTGAACTGCAGAACACTCCAAGCTGTTCCTTCTTGGTGGAGAGGGGAGAAAGATACAGAGAGAGAGAGAAAGAGAGAGAGAGAGGAAAGGAGGGGGGAGGAGACTGGCGCACAGACAAATAAAACCCAAGTGAGAGATGATCTTAGCAATGAGCTGATGGGTGACACCCAAGGTGTCGATGTCGCCTTTCCAACCAGAATGAGGCCACTGCTGTTGTTAGGTGTGCCCCCCCAGCTCATGAAGTCTGCCTGTGTGTAAATTTAACCCCTTTGTGATAAAGCACCAAAAGCATCTTCTGACAACTCATACCAAGACAGAATGGAGCAGGAAGTATACCTGAGACTATGGGTGGCAAGAGATGGAGTCAAGGACAACCCCCAAGATGCTCCTGGGATTCAAATCCAATTTTGATCAAGTTACAAGCCAGGATGGGTTTCTGCTTGTCCCAGTTTTGCTATTGGAGATAGGATTCCTCCAAGGTATCTCTGGGTTTGGGGAGAGCTTGTGTTTGTGTGTGTGTAGAGGGGTCATCTATATCATCCATCTTATATATCTATCATGAATTCTTTTTCCCCTCAATAACTGTGGCAATATTATCAATATCCTGCAAGGGTTGCTGTCAGTGGTGCAGGTTCTTTTTGTCCTAGCTGTGCTGCATATAAATGAGTCAAGGCCTTCCAATGACCTAATCATATGCCCAGTTTCACACAGCTCTGAAAGGAAAAAACAATAGGAAGATAAAGAGCAGAGCATTTTTTGTGTTTGTTTTTAATAGGTTAGGAACTGAAATGACAGCCAGATAAGGTTGGGGGGAGGAAAGGTGGTATGAGAAGACTGGTTGACATTCAAGATATTTTAAATGTAAAAATCCACTATTTTTAAGCAACCCTTTTTCAGATGTGTGGGTTTGAGTGTGGGTGGGTATTTGTGACAGAGAACAGACATGATCAACAGTAAAAGAGAATACTCTGTCTTCTTAAAATGTACCAGTATTAGCCATTTGTTTGAGACCAAAACAGTTTAAGGGGGGTTACATTTATATAACAACTCTGGATTTTGAAAAAAAAATGTGGGGTAGCAAGCTCTGCTTTTAAAAACAATCAGGTCTGAGTCATACTTTCTGCTGTGAAGATGTATGGTTTGGATGTAATAAATACAGAAAACACCCTTTTTGAAAATGGTTTAGCTTATACCTTTGAGAAAGCATCTTAGAAGCCATTGGATATTTGGGGTCTCCAAGGTGAAGACAGCAGTCCAACCTAGAGAGAAGATCCAATCCTGTAAATCTTGAAGTTGGTTTATGTCAATTTCTTTCTGATGAAAGAGAATGAGGATCAATACAGCAAAAATTTCGCAAACTTTATTAAAAAAGGCAACTGGACTTTTATTATGTTATTGGCAAACATTTCACCTTCTATCCTTCTATCACATTCTTTCTCAACAGAAGGAAAATGTTTTCCAAAAATATCTTGTGATAAAAGTCCAATTGCCTTTTTTACTAAATTTGCAAAATTTTTGCTACAAATCATGACCTGGATTAATGACAATATACGCAGACAATGAGAGTCAGTATTCATATTTTGAATTATAATATCCTAAAAAAGAAGCCAATGTTTCCTTTTCTTCTGTCAACTGGCCCAAGTCCAGCAAGGTTTTCGATAAAATAGTTCTTTGGCCTCCAAGCTCTCATTTACCCATCTTGTTCATACCATGGCTAAGTTCATACAATTCTCTGAATTTGAAGCCCAGGTTAACAATAATTAACATGATTCATACAACCTGCTATGTTCACAACTGAGCATATTATGGCTGAAAAGAGGTGGCTTGTTCACCCAACATGCTGAATAGTTAACTACTCATTTCTATTTTTGCCTAATGTAATGTATGTACCCAACTAGTCTGTCTGTAATCAAGAGCATAAAGTAACTGGTGCTTAACAAAATATTAAGTAAGATATGCAAAAGTCTTAGGCTACCACCTGCTTTGTTTTAGCAAAGTTTTAACGAACATCCATAGTTATTGTTCAGTCTCTGTATTAAGATTGAAACGGAAAATACAGGAAATATGTACACAACACAAAACACAATTTTCAGAACAAAATAACTTTTTCAGGCAAAAGTCAGTATTAAATTGTCAGTAGTAAATACTTGCCATTTTAGCCTATGGAAGCCTTTTTTCGGCTTTTTTCTGTTTTTGAATACTGCATACAAATTTCCTGTATTTTCTGGTTGTATTCTAATTAAGAGACTGAGACATAATTATATATGGTCATTATGCCATTTCTAAAACAACAAATCTGATGGTGGCCTAAGAGTTTTGAAATAATATTGTATCTTTTCCCTTATCTTGGAGAAGCAAAAAATTCTTAAAGGTAACATTTCCTCAAAGATTGACCAAATTTAGATGTCTAATTCTTTCCAATACTGGTTTGGAAAGACAGGAGAATTTAGTGCAAGTCAGAAGCACAATGCTTTTATCAAGTGACCACATTCCCAAGGGGGACATCTTATAATCCAGATTTTTTCCTCCTTTCAGATGCCAATAGACAAGTCTGAATAAACTCCATTCCATGAAGAGACACTTGAGCAGTGATATGTCAGTTTGAAAGATCTGAAAGGCAGGGCTGGAGGTGATGCAGCTCTTCAAATGGGCTTATTTCTTTGTACAGTGGGGGGGAAAAACTCTTAAATGTTTTCCCCTGGCAGCTCAGGAAAAAAAAGGATCTTGAGTTAGCCAGCATACAGGAAATCTTCAACTTAAAATCACAATTAGGACCAGAATTTTCTAATTCTAAGCAATGTTGTTGTTAAGCGAGTTGCATCTAATTTCACATCCTTTTTTTGCCTTAAGCGAATCACTGCAGTTGTTAAGCGAATCAAGTGGCTGTTAAGCGAATCTGGCTTCCCCCATTGGCTTTGCTTGTTGGAAGGTAGCTGGGAAAGGTGCAAATGTGATCACATGACCCTGGGATGCTACAGCTGTGGTAAATGGTAAATACATGCTAGTTGACAAGTGCCAAAATTTTTATCATGTGACTGGTCACATGCAAGGACAAGTCATTTTTTTCAGTGCCATTGCAACTTTGAATGGTCACTAAATAAATGGTTGTAAGCCAAGGACCACCTTTATATAAATATATAATGGTTGTAAGCCAAGGACCACCTTTATATAAATATATATTGTCTTGCTGCCTTGGTACCAAAACTACTAGTTGTCTAAAGGGTTCATGTAACCTCTGATCAGATCACCAAAAGTTTTCCCACATTTATGTTGATTTGAAATTATGCTGATTTAGTTACAAAGAACTTAGACAAAATATTATCAAGAACTACCTGATATTAGTACCACATTGAAGAAATTGCCTTACAGGATGGTAAGATAACTTCCTAGCAGATATTTTAGAGCACATAATTTCTTGTATCTGCAGAAAATTGGATTAGGGGGCCTTTCGGTCTGGAACATCGCACTAAACCAAAATGTGGTTTGCTTAGTTTTTGCCTAAGTCTCTTGTGTGAATGCAGGCTTTGTAGCCTGAAAGCTAAAGTTTAATGTCTTGGCGCAATGGTGAACATACTGTAGTTCATTCAAAATATCATGGTGAAGTAAACCAAGTCTTAGATCAATGCTTGAATCCAAACTATGGATAGGTTTTTACAATATGTTAGATGAACTAAAATGAGATGATGTTCGGTGGTTTATGGTTTAATGTAGGATGGGCAGCCATTGTCTTGATATGTGGTGTGAATCAGACTCCACATTATGCTGTAACATGGTTTATTTGTGAAGATATAGCATGCTATATGAATGTAACATCTCCAAATATTAACACAAATTTAGTTTTTTCCATGAACCCAGCTATTACAATGGCTTTCTAACCAACCATCCATCCAAACCCATTTCTGTCAATACTGTACAGATTTTGTGCAAAGACCTTGAGAATGGATGATGTGGAAGGAGAGACAAGAAAATTGAAGGAGCAAGAAGCCATTTTGATTAAGAGTTTAAATCAACTTGCTACCCCAATTTTCTACCCACTGAGTGACAATATCTCTCCTTTGAGTTTGGTGCCTTCTTCCTCCCATTTTTTATCATCATTTTTGGAACATGTTGATTGTGACCTAAATTGCTTGCACTGGGATTTTAATTCACTCTCAGCAGCCGTAATCACTTGAATTTAAGATTCACTTCTCTTCCCCTCCTACACATCCAGTTTTTCCCCTGCAATTTAATCTATAAAGCCATTTCCCCACTGAGGGATCCTTTTAATGACACAGTTCCTCCTGCTACAAGCAGCCCCTTACATCCCTGTGGAGTTATCTTTATACATTTCAATGTTTCAAATATTATTAGAGAACCTAATAAACTTGGAGTCCTCTAGTTTTAGCTGACTGTTGTATGGGCCACAAAACAGAGCCTCACACTGTCACTTTGTGGGGGAAGGGAATGCTAAATATTTTTATTCTGCAGCAGGCTTTTTCTCTCTATCTTCCACTACAGACTGATTGATCTCAAACCAAACAGTGAATCACCTATCATTTTGAATAACAACAATGCAATGTTGGTGTAACCCCTAAGGATTTGAATTACTGCCAAGCTGGATTGACCTAAGTAAATTGAATTTATTGGCCTGTACCAATAAAGACTGCAGATAGAAAAATCAGTCCATTCAGTGGCTGGGTTCTCTCAATATGCTAAGCTATAAACCTTGGTTTGCAGACTACGGTGTCTGGATTCACATGACATGCTAAGAAGAGTCTCTGCAAAGCTAGCTTTCTAAATTCAAACTTTTACTGACATTTCTTCATGAGGCAGCACTCTGAATTTGATCCCCTATTGTAATGGAATAGGTCTCTTAGCAGATTCCGTTCTGGATTCTCATACTTACTGTATGCATAAAGTGGTTTGCTTGATTTGATACTGGTATGGTGCAATGTTTTTCTAACTTGGTAACTTTAAGATGGATGGACTTCAACTCCCAGAATTCCCCAGTCAACAGGCTGGT
>JANHZU010003058.1:19493-36490 GCA_032468055.1 Acrochordus granulatus | reverse complement strand
AAAGGTTAATAAAGCCAAGGCCACTAAAAATGGGGATACTTACTCTAAAGGGGAGGTGCACCAAGGTCCTATTAGATTACTCTGTCTCAAAGCAAGACTTGCAGAGATAAGCAGACCTGCAAATAATCTAGCCCTGCACCAAGGAGGGCTTTATAGGTCATAATCAACACCTTGAATTGCACCTGGAAACTTCCAGAACCCAGTGCAACTCATGGACTAGGTGCACTCTAGCTTTTGGCTAGAGTTATCATCTATTTTTTACTATAAACCTTTGCAATACTATCTTCAGGAAGAGAGGTCAAAAAAATCAAGATGACAGCTGCTGTTGTGATCACAGCCCTGTCCTTTCTTTCTTTTATTACAATGGGTATGGGGCTTCAGTTGTAACAACCCTCACTTTGATGCCTCTGAATCTACCCTTTAGTCCTGTGTGTATTGGCCCTAATTTGATTTTTGGAGTTTACATCTCAAGTGTTGAAAGCAAACCAATAGACTCTTCAGAGTAGCATGCTGATTGGGGAATTCTAGGAGTTGAAGTCCACACATCTTATAAGCTGTGGAGTTTGAGAAACACTGCTTTATAGGATGCTAACTCTGCCAGGTTTCAGCTGGATATCTTTAGGGCTTTTGCCACAATAAAATTTGTGCTCCCAAAACACTGGCCTCCAAATTATCCTAGTGCAGAAAGTGTCCTGTTTCAGCTTAACAGTTTAATAGATAAAATACAGTAAAAGGAGGGTCTTTCTTACTTGCTTTTCAGTGGTTAATAACCATTGACATGTCCTTATGGAGTCCTGCAGCTTTGCTGATTCTGATCACTGGGTTGGCACTATGGTGTAACTGGTTGGCAAACTCAGACCTTCTTGGGAAGGACCCCCCTCCTGGCAGGGCTCCATAGCAAAACCTGGGCAGAACATGGGTGTGTCAGGGTTGTGGCTTGCTAGCAATAGTCTATATGTTGCTTTTGTAGCATAGAATATCATGTGCAAGGCAGAAGGCTCAGCAGCATCAATCTAACCCGACAGTTGGATGAATTTCCACTGACTGTAGCAATTGACAAGGCTCAAGGAAATCTCTAATTTGATGGTTTTCTCCATTTTATTTCTAGGGATGACAGGACATGCAGAGGTGGTCCGAGTAGTGTTTGACCCACAGAAGATCAGCTATGAAAATCTCCTCCAAGTTTTCTGGGAGAACCATGATCCAACCCAAGGTAAAATCTAGCTTCAAGGAAGGTGTAATGTTGGAAGTCAATCTTTTGCAATTATCTACTCTTGTTTAATTGTAAGCAGTACAAGCGATACTCTAGCAAATTGAGAGGAATTAAGTTTGGAAGCCAAACATAAAAGCAGCTTTGTTGGCATGGTACCCTGCAGGCATCTTGGACTGCAGCTCCTATCATCAGTATGTCCTATCAGTATGATATCTCCTATCAGTCAGTATGGCCAATGATGGGAATCTGTAATTTGAAGTTTGGGATGTTAACCCTCATGGTGGCAGGGAACAAAGAGAATTGTGGATCAACTGTTTTAGAGGAAACAATTTTATAAGAATCTAAGTTATCAATCATTACTATAACTGTATAGAAAGAGGAAGAGCATAATTTAGTATGTGGTGTGTGTGTGTGTTCCTACACAATGGTACAGTCTTGTCCATTTTTCATGTTTGATTCTTAACTTCCTCTTGTCTTTTGAACCTATTGATGGGGTTTTGCTTCCTTAGGTCTATGATTTTATATCATGTAGAATCTTAATACTGTACTGTATTTTTAAAATGCTTAAGAACTGATAAACATTGTTATATCTGGACCAGTCAAAAGTCTGTTTAGTTTAAGATTGGGCAATGTATGCATCTAGGACCACATTCTGAGAAAATTCTCTTGTGCTGCTTTTGGAGTTCCAATTTCACCAGTGAGTTTCAGTAGCACAGTTGCTGAAAATCAATGTCATGGTTTCCCCCTATTTTGGGAAGATCATACGTGAAGTTGGTACCATACAGCCCAAAATACAGGTGATCCTCCACTTAGGACCACAATTGGATCAGAATTTCTGTTGCTAAGCAAGGTGGTTGCTAAATGAGTCATGCCTGATTTAATGACCTTTTTGCTGCAGTTGTCAAGCGAATTGCTGCAGTTACTAAGTGAATCATGGAATGAATCTGGCTTTCCCCGTTGACTTTGCTTGTTGGAAACTGGCTAGGAAGGTTTCAAATAGTGATCACATGACTCTGGGACACCGCAACCACTGTAAATATGTACCAGTTACGAAGCATCCAAATTCTGATCGTGTGACTGTGGAGATGCTGAGTTGATTATAAGCGTGAGGACCAGTTGTAAGTCACTTTTTTCAGTGCTACTGTAAGTTCGAACACTCACTAAATGAAAGATTGTTAAGTCACGGAATACTGGTATTTAAGGACAGTTTTAAAACCAGATTAAATCCTAATAATCAAGATTGTCCTCCAAGCAGAAAAAAGAAAAAAAGGGATTTCTTATCCCACCTGCATGTGTAGGACACTGTAGCTGTCTGAGGAATGCTGGGAGTTGAAGTCCACACATCTTAAAGTTGCCAAGTTTGGACACCCCTGCTTTAGAGATTCCAGGATGGCTTGCCTCTTGTTAGCCTGAAAATCTGTAATGCAACAGACACACAATACTAGGTCAATCCAATGCCTGAATGGAAAGCTGCTTCAAATATTTTGAATATACCTCATTGAATGTGATTGATCTTCCTCTTCATACCATTTTTTTCATGTGCCATTTTTGCTGAGCTCGGTTGAAAGAATACCTGATTTCCTTGACTTGCTCCAAATTCCCAAAGCAGAGGTTTTCTCTTGAGAAATCACACACCCCTCTTGATTGTGTAAGCCAACCTCATTTTTCAGGCTACTATATCCCTTTAAATGGCTTCTCCCACCAGAGCCCGGGAAGATGAAGCTCTTAGTAGAGTCTCTGCTGAGATAGGAGAGGTTCAGTTGGAAAGGGGGGGTTCTGGGGATTTCTAATGTTTCTCTCCCCCACCTTTTTTAATAACCAGAGGAAGTGGAGGGGTGGAGGACTGTTTGTAACCCAACTCACGTCAACACTGAGCAACAGTGGGGGGAGGGTTGAAGGCCTTAGGAAGACCAAGCATTTTTGTAATGAAGTGTAATTTTAATGAGGAAATTAGCATTCTCTGTGTGTCACTGGCTGGATCCTCCTGTGGGTGTGTAATGGTGTGTTTGTGTTTTAATGAATAACGTTGCCAATGTAGATGGCATATTAGGGAGTGAGCACATGGGGAGGGGAAGAACTGTCCCCCCCATAGTCATTATGTGCTAGATTTCAAAAGGAGATGCCATATAGCTGGGGAACATTGGTGACTGCTCTCCCCTAGTGACATTGTTGGGCACAAAAACAGAAGATAAAATTTCCTTGAAATCAAGCTTTACGTGGCCACATCCAGGCAATTTTCGTGCAATAGCACAGAAATGAGTCACAACTGTCTTCTTCTGAGTTTTTATTGTTGTTGTTGTTTGTTTTACATTGGGACTGTCTAGCCTACAGTCCTGGGACTTCCTAGTGATCTCCCATTTATAACGGCCTCTCATCCATATTCAACCTTGTTTATCAGTCCAGGGATGTGTAACTGTAGCT
The DNA here is from genome assembly GCA_032468055.1 of Acrochordus granulatus. Classification (NCBI taxonomy): domain Eukaryota; kingdom Metazoa; phylum Chordata; class Lepidosauria; order Squamata; family Acrochordidae; genus Acrochordus; species Acrochordus granulatus. Next base: position 32,856 of record JANHZU010003058.1, on the reverse strand, counting down.
CATAGACTCCCATGGAGCAACTGACCTAATTTCAGTTCCTTTACAACCCTCAGTGATGACCTGTGACAAGAGTCATCTGTTCCTTCCCTGGCATCCAGCTTCTTGGAAAGGAAAAACGGAATTCCTCCCCTCAGCCACTTTTGGCTCTATCTCTGCCCATTTTTTTAGCCGTACCACTATTGGAAGACAGCCAATACCTGTCCTACTTACTAAGAGCCCCTCTTCAAGCAGGGCTTTTCCATTACTGCCTCTGAATTTGGGATTAAGATTTAAGACTCTCCCAGTGATAATATAGAGCACTTTTGTTGCAGTGCTCTATCTCAGGTTGAACCATACGGCTTATGTTGGTGGTTATAAAGCTATGTGTTTCACTGCATTTGAGTGATTCCTACATTATTTTCTGTTTGCTCTTGAAGGAAAAGCTTTTGCACGTTATTGTAGAGTACAGATCCTTTGTTAAACAAATGAAGCTCATGTTCATTATTTGCAGCAAGAACAATCAAGCCCTGGAGTATTTTATTATTGGGGAACTTTTTAAGGATCAGGGTTCATCAAATTCAAGAGTGGATTGATTCAAAAAGGCAAAAATAAATGCCTTCCTCTGCAGGATGCCATAGGACCTCTTTACTCTCTGATATTTAATTCTTGGAGAAAAGCTGCAGTTTTTGCTGAACTCGTCGCTGTCTAGCAGATACATGATCTGTGCATATTGCCACTTTGGGAGTTCTCACTTAGTGATCCCTGATGTTTTTCCAGGAAAGAACAATCGGATACAGATACATAAATCAAATTTATGAAATTAGATGACTTTTGAAATGCTAATCCCTAAATTCAGGAGAAACTTCAAAATGAAAAAAAAGTTACTTCGTATTGATTCAGACCAGTGATCTATTCAGCACTACATCTTCTGTTTGTTTTTTCTATTTTCTGTCTACATTTTCTATCCACTAATGACATGGATAAAATGGAAATACTCAAGGAGAACACTTTTTTCCTGGAACTGTTTATTATTCAGGTTGAAGTGGAATGAAGAAGATTCAGCAAAGGAATCAGTTTGGTCATCTTCTGTTTGATAATGTGCCTTCTTGTGTCCTTATTTTTTTTCCAGGAATGAAGCAGTATGAGGATATTGGCACACAGTATCGCTCTGCCATCTACACTCTTGGACCAGAACAGTTGGAATTGGCCTCAAGATCCAAGGCAACATATGAACAGGTATAGGAGCATTATGGTTAGGTGGGAGCAGGAGATAGAGGTATTGGACTGTGGTGCTGCCTTTTGTATGATTGTCCAGCCTTGGCAACTAAGATGCATGGACTTAAACTCCCAGAATTCCTCAGCCAGCTGAGGTTGGACACCTCTGCTGTAAGGCATAGGTTCATTGTAGCATTCCTATCTCTTAATTGGAGATGTCACAACTGGGACTTTCTTCATGCAAAACATGTGCTCTACAACTGAGTTGTAATTCCATTAGGAAGGCCTACTCCTCAACTTGGAGTTCATGAAATGAATAGGGTTGGTTGTTAGTAGTTAAATTATGCAGTTATGATGACTATCTTCTCATCACACAGTTGACCCAGTTAGCCATTCTTCTGCAGAAAATATCTTCATAGATCGATGATGCATGAACAAGCAAATGGAAAATTGACATCTTTAATGGGATCTCAGCAGCCATGTAATTTTACCTGTCAGGGTTAAACATTCACAGTGACCCAATTGTCACCAGCAACACCATGTTTCTTTCACCCATCCCACCCCATTTCTTCCATGTGGCCAGAAGGGTTGGGTAAAAAGTACAGGCAGAAATCCTAGAAAACTAATTTTTGCAAGACTGCTGTATATCTATATTTCTCTGCCAATTGGAAGAAGGGAGGGTTAACTCTCTCTTCCATGTTTGTCCAAGATGGCTGACCAGGGGAGGGTGGTTTAATTTAAAACCACGTCGGGCTCTTCCATGCTAAAATTGAATCCCTCAAGATCACTACTGAGTAGATTAGGGTTTTGCATGACATACCAATCTTAATCGTGGCTCAGTTACATGCATCTTGCAAATGTAACTAGTTTTTCCTCTGAAATACATAGTTTATTTTTAATCAGATTGTTTCTCTTTGTATGTGTGTTTCAGTCAATATTTATTCAAGTGTGTTCAATTTTCTTGGTGATATTTCTTGGAAATGTTCTTAGGACTCAGAGAGAGGGACTGCCTCAAAGACATCCAGCTGACAAGTGCTGAAGGCAGGAGTACAACTCACAATCTTTTGGTGATTGGCCCAAAGTCACCCAGCTGGTTTTCATACTTAAGGCAGGACTAGAACTCGCAATCTCTTGGTTTTTAGCCTTTATCCATTACACCAGTGAATTGTCTGGATGTTAAGAAATTCTAAGTGCTAAGTCAAAACCCCTTTCTTCTTCTTTTCCCATGGGATTTGAATTCTATGCTTGGAGTCTTGTTAGAATAGGACAGTTCTTCAGATACTTTCGCTAACATGTTGGCTCTTAATAATCTCTTTTTAAAGCTAAACATATCTTAATGCTTTCAGCTTTTACTTGTACAGGCTCATTAACCAACCGAGGTTTGAAGCGGCAAGCTAATTATGCCAGGAAGATATTATTTGCACGCCATGTTTTCAGACATGCTTCATTTTTATAGGAGCTGTTATTTATGCTTAAACAAAATAGTCTAGTTTTAATCTATAATGTCCTAAAGTGCTCTGGACTCTAGGCCAATCTTGTCTGCCAAGCTGTCTAGGACTGTAATTTTCCTAATCTGGAGATCCTGGATCAGCAATAAAATATATACAAGGTGGACCAAAAGTCAGGCCCCATAGGTCAAGCACAAGGCAAGTAGCCCTAGACTTGCAACCATTCATTTAGAGACTGTTCCAAGTTGCAACAGCACTGAAAAAGTTGCTTATGACTAGTCCTCGCATTGATGGCTGTTGCAGCATCCTCATGATCACACAATCAGCATTCAAGCAACTGACATGTATTTACAACAGTTGCAGTGTTCCAGGGTCATATGCAATCTTGCCAGCAAGCTTCTGATAAGCAAAGTCAGTGGGGGAAACTGGATTTGTTTAATGAATTAACAGCTATAGCAAAAAAGGTTGTAAAATCAGGCTTGACTGACTTGACAACCACCTTGCTTAGAAATGGCAATTCTGGTCCCAGTTGTGATCATAAGTTGAGGATTACCTGTATTTACATGAGGATCACATCTTTTCCTTGCCTTGCCTGCCCCACACACTCCCACAGAGAGGTGGGGCATGCTGCAGGTTCCTTCTTTTTAAATCTTGTCATCTTATGGGACTTAGGAAGCATGTCTTTTCTGGAGTTACCCCTGTTCTCTGGGTCAATCTCCCTTCCAGTAAATGACAGATTCCAATTCTTCTCACCTTTAGGAAATAAAGGTTCCCTTCCCCCAGGCCTTGGGAACTAGTTAAGTGTTGAGTGGGAGTCTCTTGGTTATTGTTTTGTTGTGTATATAGATAACATACATATATATCTATTTTAGATATGTTATTTTTATTGGCAAATAAAGCCTTGATGAAAAGCTTTATTTCAAAATTTTATTGCAAATATTAACTTTAGAGTCTGTGAAGAACAGAGCCTTTTCTCTAGTAAATCCTGAACACTGGAATATGCAAATAGCAGGTCTATGGAAATCTCCTGGCAGCAGGTTTTAGAGTAATGGATGCTAACTTTCTAAGGGGACTGAGACCAGCTTTATGGAAGATAGCCACTAATCATGATGGCTTATCTTATAGATGGCAGGATTAAGAGGAGATATTCTCTGTAGAATAATGGAAAAAAGTATATTCTGTGGAATTGTTGGTTGGATATTGGAATAGTTGGAATATTTGGTTATCCATGTAGGAAGTGGGACATTGTCTTAGGTCAGAGTGGGGCTGAAGGCCACATTTGGCCTTCGCTTGGGTCTATCAGTACTGGAGCTACGTTCCAAAAACTACTGGATGGAATCCAAACCAACTTCAAACCGCATTACAGCTTTCTTTCCATTTTCAATTTAAGAACTACTGTATAGTGAAGATGATTATCTGTTACACATTTAATACCTTTCCTCTTTTGTCATGCAAAACAAAAATTAATATTGATGACCATTTCTGAAAGCTCGGTAAGGGGAGGGGGAGCTGTGTTGCTCTGGCTTCCCATGTTCCGTACCTCTCCTCACAGACACGTGGATGGACCTAGCAGAGCTGTTTTTCCACCATTCGGCACAGAACATTCTCCATCAGGATATCTGTTGGTCTCCATCCTTGGGAGCTTAGCCCCTTTCAGGAGATTCCTGAAAAACTGTGGTGCTTTCAGTTTCCCCCATCTCGTGGCTTAACACTGTGTTCCTTTTATACTTGGAGGTTCTTTTATGGGTGCAGTCTGTTTTGGAAACATTTTTTGAGAGACCCTTGAGGCATCACTTAAATAAGCTGTAGCCAAGAAGATGCTGAGTCTCTCCAGCATCAAATTCATGATGGAGTTGGCTGGGATCTGTTTTTCTTTCTCTTCCATGTGCATCCTCCGTCTCTCTTACACACACACAAGCAGGCTCAGGGACTCTGAAGAGCTTCTTTTTTGCTTCCCTCCCCTCCAGTGAATAGAACCTGCCCCCAATGCCTTGCCCCATAACAAAAGCAGAGAGGCGAATATAGATAATTGCTCCTCCAAGGCCATTCATGTACTTTGGATGGAAAGGGGAGGGGGCAGACATCTCAGTTTCCCTGGCAACTTGCCATGGTGGTGATTGACAGCTAGAGAGCAAAGGTCACGGGAGAGGCAGGTGCAATATCTCTCCTATGCCTGGGCCCATTTTGAAATGATTCATTGCCATAAGCAGTTGCCCCCTCCCCAAGCAGGACAATTAAGGGTAACCCCGCTTAAAATTGGCACGTGCTGGGTGGACATCAGTGTGTATCAGGAGGGGGAGGAGGGGATTTCAGGATCTGGCAGAGAGGCAGTTTGTGGGTGGGAGTGTGTGTTGTGTGTTTCCAAGCTGCTAATGAGGTTGAGATCAAGAAAACTGGGGTAGCTCGGAAGGGCCCCCTTCTTCCTAAAGGGAGATACTAAGATGCCTCAGGTGAGGGCAGAATCATTCCAAAGATGCCAACATTACTGTGTCTTTATGATGGGGGTGGAGTGGGGTGGGGAGAGCAAGCAGAGCACCTTTTTGCAGCTAGGGATTGTGTTTCATTTACTGCTTCTTGGCGATTGTACAAGGCAGGGGGAGATGTGCTAACGTCATCTGAAAGAGCAGGAATGAAGGAGAAGGAATGAAACCTTTTAGAGGGTTTTCTGAACAATTTGAAAGTTGGCACATTTAGCCTTCCAGAGGCTTTATCACTCTGATTTGGATGTGTTGTTATTTCTAAGTAAAATTAAGTAAAAACAAGCAGCTGAAAATTGTTGTTTTGTTGATAGGTACCATCTGGGCAAGCTCCCCATTATTTGCCAACCTAGCAGTTCAAAAGCATGCAAAATGCAAGTAGATAAATAGGCACTGCTTAAATGGTGGGAAAGGTAACAGTGTTCCATGCGCCTTGGCATATAGTCATGCCGGCCACGTTACCACGGAAGCATCTGGCTCTTTGGCTAGGAAATGGAGATGAGCACCATCCCTTAGAATCGGGCACAACTGAAAGGGGAATCCTTTACCTTATCTTTTTACCATCTGGGGGAGGGCTTCACAAAACAAGGGCAACATTACATGAGATCTGAGGTTGCTCCTCTGGCTTTATCTAGTACAGCAGAAGGTGAAGGGATGAAGATGGGATGAAGATGAAGATGGGATGAAGTGGTCTACTGTGGCACAATTGCGCTAGCCAAAAAGGCAGTCCTATAAACTAAATCAAAATATAGGAAGGGAAGTCCGTCAAATTGCCCAAGCAATTTAAGACATGAAAGAGAGAACTAGATGATTGAATGAACCCATTTTCTATATTTACACATTACATCGAACCGTTAATTAGCCTAACAGGCTTAGGTCACAGATCACTTAAGCTACAAAATAATGAACCAAGTTTAAAACTAAGCAGACATATTTTTCACTTCCTCAAGTCTTTCACCAGTCTGGATCAGCTATTATATAAGGTCAATCTATGTGTGCTTATTTTATTAATAAGTGAAAACCTTATTTTAATGAACTAATTGGAGGGGAAAAGTTACCATTATTAAAGACTTCCCATGAAAAGGTATAATACCCACCTACACTGATTTATATTTTTCCTAAAATGACACAGCAATGTCCTAAGTATATGCCAGTTGCCAAGCATCCAAATTGTGAACACATGATCGCAAGGATGTTGTGAAGATGTAAATGCAAGGACAGGTCAAAAGTCACTTTTTTCAGCAGTGTCATAATTTCAAACAGTCACTAAATGAATGGTCGTAAATTGAGGCCTACATGTATTAACGAAATTATTTAAAAAAATAACATCAAATATACAGTAAAAATGATTTAGCAGCGACATGAGCCATTGCCTGCTTTCCAGGCTTTTTTTTTTTTGCAACACAAACTAGATCCAACTCCTTTGTGGGTAGGTGAGATCAGGGGTGAAGTCTCAGAGAAGAAAGCCCTACCCCAATATCATCCATTTTTCTGGGCTGGAGGAGATGATGAAAAATCTTGATCAGGGAAGACTCAGGATGTGTCTTGGGGTAGCTCACTGACAGAAACCCTATTTCCTGTCAGTGATTTATTTAAAAGATCCAGCAGTACATACACACACAACATCCCAAGATAAAACTATTCTGGTAGGAAACAGAAAAGTGTTGGGAACAGAGCTATATATGCAAGTGTAGATTGTGCGGCAAATTGGGTGGTGAAGTCTTCTCCAAGACTCGAGAAAAAAGAAATGGTCAGTAAGGAGTGCTAAAGAAATTAAAGCATTACTGGCCTGATTGAAAAATGGATGAATCCAGTCTATGAATTGAAAAAATCTAGTGTTGCTGACAACTTAAAAATATTTCAGTGAAGGAAATGTTATAAGTGGTATAAGTAAATTCACGAAGCAGTAGCATTTTTGGCATGTTTGTCGATTTGCGACATTCATAAATTGGAGCACGCAAGGCTGACCATTTGGTATTTTGCACTTGTCCTGTTTGGATCCGATCCACAGCTTCCAGCATTCCACGTCTGTGGCGTTGCTGGCTGAGGCTACCAGAACTGGGTGTTCAGCAGAATCTGGAGAGCCCCAGGTAACTTACCCTTAATTGCCAAGACACAGACTCGGGGGCTACAAGCCACCTTTATACAAGGGAAACCTTTTGCACCTCTTTCTACGCCTTTCAAGCCCAAAGATGTGGTTTTCACTTCGTGTGAGAGCTCAGATTCAGGTTTTTACAGAGCTCCTGTGATTTTTTCAGCCACGCAGAGGAGATCAGAAAATCCTTAAATCGATGCACTAGCAAGTGGAGATGGTATTGAGGAAATGCTGGGTTTTTAGGCTGAACGTATCGGTTGAGCTCGGATAGGTGCTGAAACAACAGTTCTGACAATTAGTTCAATTGTGGTTGTCTGCCATGAGCTCTCCAAGGTCCTGAAAATGCTTGACTGTACCTGAGAACAAACCGGCTTTGTTTCTTCACCACATTTAAACTAGTTTTTTTTTTAGGTTTATTTATTTATTACATTTCTATGCTGCCGAAATCTGGCTAACAAAACAACCATTAAAAACATCAATTAAAAACATTAAAAAATTAAAATAAAATAACCCGGCAGATTAGAGAGGTGGGCTAAAAAATATTTCATAAATAAAAAAAGGGGTGGGGATGGCTAGTGATCAACCAGCCACCTCCAAGATGATGAGCCCCAGGCCATCTCACAGAGCCAGGTCTTAAGGCCCTTCTGGAAGGCCAGAAGGGAGGGGGCAGCCCTCAGCTCGAGGGGCAAGATGTTCCATAGGGCAGGAGCCACAGTAGAGAAGGCTCTCCTCCTAAATCCCGCCAGCCGAAATTCCTTAGCCGACGGGAACCGGAGAAGGACTCCTCTGCTGATTCCGGTGGGCCGGGAACTCCCCATCGAGGTGACACGGTTCCTCAGAGAGCCTGGTCCCATGCCATGGAGGTTCTCAGTCATGCCAAGCCAGGACAGAATTTAAAACAAGAACAAGACTTCTTGAAGCAAAGATGCAGCAGAGTTATTTCTAAGAGGGCAGGACTTGGGTTCATTCTGGATGCAGGTCTAAGTAAATCAAATTGGTGCAGCTAGTCTAATTTTTGGTGAATCTTCCTCATTTGGTGGCAAAACTTCCCACCTTAGTTCACTGCATTGTGACCATCCCCCAGTATGTTTCTGGGTACAGATTTAGTATTTGGAGGAAGAGAGAGAATGTTTTCATGCATCTGTGATGTTGTGAAGTAGAACTCTGTTTCTACGACTGCATCATATAAGCATGGGCTTTTAATATCTTCTTGGGATTGGTTAATCCACAAATCAGCATTCTGATTTTGTAATGTTAGAGTGTGAGATCCATCAGGTGTTCAGCAATGCTGATTCCTCCTGCTTGCACTGCTTCAGGCTACATTATCATTCAATTTGTGCATTGGTTGTATTCTTTAATAAACTACTATATTAACACCCTCTATTTCCCTCTCCCTCCCTGTTTCCTGCCCCCTCAGCAGTTAATATCCTTCAAATATACAGTTATTGAGAGTGACTCCATAGCCAAATTGCTTGATGCATGGGAATGATGGGTACAATAACCCAATCAGCTGAAGACTGGGGATGTTGGATGTTGTAGTCCATCTCCTTATTCAGGATGCTGGTTTGCGTTTTGAAAAATTAGTGTTGGCTATGAGCCTTATGCAATATGGCAACCATGTTGTGGATATTCAAGCCCCTCAACATAGCCATTTGTGAGAGCACTAACAACATGCTCTCAAGATTCCAGGTGGGTTAGTTACCCCCCAAATTTGTTAAGCCTGCTCAGGAGTTGTAGCTGTTAATTCATGGAGAATGTCCCTGGTGCTTCTGCCAATGAAATTAAATATCTGCATGGTAGATGGGCTGCATTTAGTAGCCATGGCAAGGATGTATCTGTGACCCAGAATATTGCTGTCCATTGGAAGAGGAGGGAGAGAAGGAGTGTTCAGAATGGAACATCATAACTGAGATCAGATTCTGGGTGTTTGGGAGATTTTGACAGACAAATCACATCATTGTTTTCTGGCAGGTTTTCTTCTAGTGGCCATTAAACATGCTAAGATATTCCCCACCAGGGAAGGGGAAAAAATCAATAGCTCCCCTCCACATCCCAGAGGACAGAGAGACAGCATGCTGCCACTAGGAGCAATCTGTTATTTATATATTCTGTTCCTCTGTAGGGCTTAAATACCAAGCACTTGGTGTCTGCTCCTTGCTCCCTGTAGAGGCCCCTAGAGCTTTGCTCATCCCATCCTCTGGATGTGGCAGAAAGAAATATCTTAGTGTTTATTGATCACTTCAAGGGAGGCAGACCTCCTGTTTGTCCAGGATCCATCTGGGATCCTGTCTCTGTCGTTCAGAAACAGTGAGGTTTTCCTCCTAGCAGGTGTTTCTTTTTCTTACTTACTGGCATTTTTGCGAGGCTGGATTGGAAGAAGAATTAAACCAAATCATTATTTCCAAACAAATGCATTTTGTATTCAGATATAAAGCAGGACCCTTATTTACAATTTGCATTCACAAGATCTGAGGCTTGAAACCACCTTTGAGGTGTAATTCTGAAGCATTTTCCCATTAGGAAAATGGGCACCCACTTCTGTATCTCTACCTGAAGGATCTACCTTCAGATTCAGCTAGATGTCTGAAGGATGCTGTGCTCATATTTGCTTGAACCCAGGTATTCAGGCTTTCAGAAGAAAAGGGAGAAGGTGTATTGCTTCAACAGTTCTTGCTCCAACTGTCCATGATCTCCCATCAGGGATATTTCTAGGTACTGCGGTTTGAGTTCATCCTCTGTGAGAAATGTCAAGGGATGAACTTGGAAATGGACCTTTTACTATGGAATCTCTCCACCCACCCATCCCCTTCACCCACATTCCAAAAGTTATCATTTAGACCTGTATACCAGCTCCATCACTCAGCCAAAAGAGCTACTCTATCATTTGAGCAGGGTCAGTGGACAGAAGAAGCTCCAGGATGAAGGATGGAGAAGACATTTGTTTTCTCTGTGAGTCTCATCTCAAATCCTTCCCTGTTACTGGAGAACATTTGAGAAGAATATATATGGATGTTGAGCATCGTTGCTGAGTTTGTACTTTTTGACTTTGTATATTTGAACCTCTTCGTAGCGAAAGCCGCCCTTGAGTCACTTATTACGAACAGGGTAGCAAATAAATCTGATAAACAAACACATACTATGTTATTGGAGTAAGACAAGAAAATACCTTCCTTGGCACAGCTTTCCTCATCCTGCAACGCTCCCAATGGGTGGGGATGCAGTTCTCATCATCCTCTGCGTCTTTGCCTCCCTTGGATGGGTTGAGGAGAGCCTGTTCACCTCCTTCTCAGCTGGAGTGGGCTGAGTGGAGATGTTGAGAGTTCTAGTCCAATAATTTTGGAAAGCCACCTTATTACCCCTGCATAAATATAAAGTACCAAATGTGTGTGCATTCTGGCCATGTTCTCATAACAAGATGACCTCTCTCAGTGATGAACCTAGATCTGCCAGCAGTGGTTAATTTTAATTGTGCTTGTTTTGTACAATGTACAGCGTATACTGTTAATGTCTAATATTCAGTACTAAACTGTCTGTTTTCCAGGTTGTGGTGTCTTTGTGTATGTGTGATTACATACTTAAACAAGGAAAAAATACTGTATTTTCTACAGACAAAGCTTTGATTAAAGAACAAGAAGACCCCAGCTGAGACATTTAAAAATACTTGCTTTACCGGAAGAGATTGAAGGTTCGGGGTCATTGTTGTTGTTGTTTTTTGGAGAAAGTGTTTACAAAAACTAATCTCGCTCCCTTCTGATCGTGATTTGGATATGGTCCGTTCCCTCTTGAATCAGAACCAGTGAAAATCCCTAGAAGCGCCATTCTGATCACTGTCAACTTTCTCTGATGATTCAAAAAGCCAGAGAAGGAGGTTGTGTGCAGCAGCCAGACCCTCTTGCTTTCTTCTCGATGCAAAGCTGACTTCCGCTGCTCTTTTTCCTGCCGCAACATCTCTGCCGGCGCCAGGCTCAGCTGGGTTCCAGTTAATTAACCGTGTTGTCTTATCGGCTCTCTTGCACACATCATCCAGACTGCATGCGAATTAAGTCTGCCTGCGATAAGCCTCATTGTGCTTAGCCCCGGAGAGCAACACGCTTCCTTCCCAGGCTTCCTTTCCCGGTATAAACAATCCAGCTTCCCTTGGCTGAAAAGCCTCCTGAGCTGTCCGTGATTCCTTTGAAGTGAGCGGGGCCGTTAATTGCGGGGTTCAAAAATGGAACTGCGTTTCCTCCTTCCCCGCTCAACCTGTCTCCCAAGACCAGCCTCTTCACCAGTCAATATCCTTGACTTATTGGCCGCAATTGGGACCAGAATCTATGTTGCTAAGCAATGCGGCTGTTAAGTGAGTCGTGCCCAATTTTATGACCTTTTTGCCACTGTTAAATGGACCATAATAGTTATTAAGTGAATCATGCAGTTGTTAAGCCAATCCAGTTTTGACTTTGCTAGTCATGGCAATCACATGGATGCTGCAACCATTGTAAATACATGCCGGTTACCAAGCACCTGAATTTTAACCATAGGACCGTAGGGATGCTGTGACAGTCGTAAGTGCAAGGACTGGTCATAAGTCACTTTTTTCAGTTTCACTGTAACTTTGAATGATCGCTAAACAAATGGTTGTAAGTTGAGGATTACCTGTATTATTTGGCTTCTCTTCTTGCCTTGGCCAGCGAGCTCCTGTTATTTGCCCAATTCCTGCCAACTTAGCAGTTCAAAAGCATGCAAGTAGATAAATAGGCACTATCTCGATCGGAAGGTAATCGCGTCCATGTGCCTTGGCGTACAGTCATGCTAGGTAAGGGCACTATTTCATAAAGAAAGAAGTAGGTGGGTGGGCTCAGCCATTATTTCGTAAACCCATCCTATAGAAGCAAAGATATTGGATGGCATTTTGTGGGTGCTTCTTTCTAGACCTTTGGCGGATAGGTAGAAATTGTGTCTGTTCCAGACCAGGGAAGTCATGCATTTAAGATACAGGGATGTAATGGTATGTGGGAATGACCTTGGGAGAAAGGAGGGAGAGTTCCAGATTGGACAACCGGTGTGTAAAAGATAGCTCACAGAAGGAGGGTGAGCATGGGAAGCATTTCAGAGGGGACCCTCCCTAGTTTTCTAGAGAGTAAGAGAAAAGGAGGAGAAGAATACTTTTAGTCTTGCAAGATTCTGTTAATGTAACCTTGCAGTAAAGATAGAGCCAGTAGTCCTAGTCGTGCTTCTCATCTAGCTACTTTGAAGGACTAACAGGGGATTAGCTGCCAAAGTTTATCTCAGTCTCCTAGCATTTCATCCATGGAATATAATGGAAAAAAATAGTTTGCCATTGCCCAAGTAATATCTGTCTGTCCGTCCATTCATCCATCCATCCATCCATCCATCCAATTTATATGCCACCAATCTCAAAAATGACAAAGCAAAAACATGTTAAAAAATACATATTAAAATCAATTAAAAATTAACTGGATGAAAGAGGGGAGTGAGGACTTAATCCGCCAGCCACTTCCATGCTGACATACCCCCATTGGGCCCCAAGCCAGCTGGCAGAGCCAGTTCTTCAGGTCCTTTGGAAAGGCTAAATGGGTGGATGTGAACCTCACCTCAGGGGTGCACAGGACAGGAGCCAGAGCAGAAAAGGCTTTTCTCCTGGACCCCACCAGGTTGAAACTCCTTGACTGATGGGGTCCGCAGCATGCCTCCTCTGATGGTCCTGGTGCAGAATATGCTCTTCCCCCACGTGACAGTTCTGAGGTGAATGTGGGAAGATATCAGTACTGAATAATATATTAGAGCCGAAAGGAAAAGATGCAAAATCTATTTTACTTGACAGTTTTGTTGTATTTTTCTTCTGAAAATGGCTGGGGCATTCTGGGAGTTGAAGTCCACACATCTTCAAGTGATTGTGAAGCATTAGGTTAGAGAAGAGAGAGAAGAAGCAGTGGGAAACTGCATAAGGGTTGGAAGGTTAAATCTGCCCCTGTCCCTCCTAAAATCCTTGGAGGTTGCAAGATAAAGGCTTTGTTTGGAAGTATCTGTCTTAGATATAGTATGGGAGATCTAATATCTATGAATAATTGTTAATAATCATTAATCCAGGTCATTATAAGTAGTAAAATTAAAAAGTTCCTTAAAAAGGCAAGTGGACATTAATTACC
>JANHZU010003058.1:3971-19393 GCA_032468055.1 Acrochordus granulatus | reverse complement strand
GAGAAAGGAAAATAAAGACTAATAAATATATGGAAGTCAAATTTTATCCACAAATAAATTTAGAACTTGTTTTCTGTAAAAGTTCCATCAAAACACAGATGCTGCAATGAAGGAATCAAGGTCATAGACCTGGACTTTTGTTACTTACTGGCCAGAGAGAACAAACACTCCTATATTTTGTTAAAATATAACCTATTCCATTATTGTGAAGCAAAAAACTGATCTAAAAATCCCAGCACTGCAGCCATTCTACTTCAAGATATAAACAAGGGAGGCCCTGGACAATCTATCACTTTGCTAGATTTTAAAAATCCCATGTTATAAAGCAAAATGTAATGACAGGAGATAATACATATGATTTGTATAAGACAGTGAGATGCAAGTTCTCAGACATAAGAGGTATAAATTGCAACAGAAAAACAGAGAAAATGGAAATGTCAACTGGATTCCTGAATTAGTATTTCTGAGGATTCCATCCATTACTTTTCAACATCAGAATGACAAAGGGCTATTAATTTTTTTAAACATTTAAAAGTTTAGATATAGTAGTTAATTTCTGGAATAAAAGGTATAGGAGCTCTGGCCTAAAAACCAAATTCCCTTGTGGGAACTAATGATAGCAAATCAGTGGGTGATAGATACTACAGGGGAGCAGGTTAAAACAAATTTAGAGTTAAGCTTCCAATTGGAAACACAAACCTAGATACTTTATTGTACTGCAATCTGAATACACATACTTAGGATCAGTCAGCATATCAAGGTTTTTTTCTGTAACATGTCAAGACTTTATGTCCTTTCCCTATTCTTAGCCAAACATGGCCAATAAATGACAAAAGTCACTTTGTACAGTATTACTGTATTTTCACTATATTGCTTTTACCTTATTCCTAACCCATGAGTGAGACAAATTACTTGTACTGGGGTTTAAATAATATACTCCCATTCATTCTAACATCACCCAGGTCTGTATAATAGTTGCCGATTTCCTTACAGGAAGTTACGTGGTAGAGATCTGTTTGAGGATAGCAGTTTTCATACTTAGTGTATATAACTCTTTGTGGATTCCAGAATGGGTGGAATCCTTCATCTCAATTGTGGGAAAGTGTGATATGTACAGTAAAAAAAACCTGATACTTATTCCATCCCAGTTTGTTAGGTAGTTAGGGTAGGTCAATAAAATTTATTGTAGGTAAAAATTTCTGGTAAAGGCAAAATATAGAAAAAACATGAAGAACCTCTGGAATTCTTTCCATGGCCCTAAGTCAGCCATGTCCTACACTGGAAACTTTAAGATGGGTAGACTTCAACTCCCAGAATTCCTGTGCTGACTGAGGAATTCTGGGAGTTGAAGTCCACACATCTTAAAAGTTGTCAAGATTGGATACACCTGCCCTAAGTAATAGCTACACTCTGGGAAGGAAGGGGGCTTAGAGTGAGGAGCTGACAATATTCTGAGCCACTGACTGACGGCTTCTCCTATTGGGATGCCTTGGGGATTTGCAGATCCTGACTATATCCAGCTCCTATTCAAACTTATAGTTCTTCTGTGGGCTTCTCCTGCCAACAGACTGGTCCAGTTTTGTTTTCTGAGAGTGATTCTGTTCAACAGGGTCCTAAATCTCTTTACATAATCTCCTTCCTGGATTCTGCTGGATTGGAAAAAATAACAAGGTAGGAAACACTTCTAAAACATGACTTTGGGAATTCTTTCCAAGCCCTGATAATCACTCTGGGTCATGGGACCAGGAAGGAGGCAGGAAGACGTCTTAAAGTGGAGCAACTTACAAGATTCTAAACTCATGCCCTCCCCAGGAATGAATTGGGGTGCTTTTCCTCCACAACCTCCAAGCAAATCTGGCCCATTCTCTAACTCGGTTTTTCTTTTGCCAGCATTTCTTCTCCCTTACCAAATTTGGTCCCATCCATTCTGCTCTGGGAAAATGATCCTGCAGATAGACAGACAGATGGGTGGACAGACAGAGTCCTGAGTTCATTTCTTTCCAACATTTCACTGAGTTGGAAAGAAGAATGTTGAAGTCACTCCAATTAGTTTCATTGGCTTTCTTTTACATCCAGAGTCCTCTTTCACATTCAGGAGTTGTGCAAGCACATGATTTTTGGCAAAGGCAGGATTTTAAAGTCCTACTAATCCTGGCTTAAGATCCCCACAAGATAAAGAAGCAAGGATGCTTCTTTGACATTCCTTTAGTCAGTCCTTCCCTGGTCACTTTAACCAGCATGACATGAGTTTGCTCTATGTTTGGCAGATGTAAAAGCCAGGCAAGGGGGCAATGTTGGAGGCAGGGAGCTGTGCCCCACCTATTTAAAAAAGGCAAATGTGGTGCTAGGAGGGCAGGACCTTCCCTGCAACCGAGAAGATGACCACATTCGTGGCTAATCTTTTCCCAAGCAACAGCACAGCCTGCTTCCCCAGAGGACGACATCTTCTTGGCATATTAGGGAGAGCTTGCTGGCTGGGAATCTGCAGCTCCATAAATCTGGAAGGCACCAAGTCAGGAAAGGTTAATGAGCACTTACTACTCCAAAGCAGAACTCGGTGCCACTGCTCTATTGGTGGGAACCTGCCAAGCGTTCCCCTCTTAGTTCAAAACCGAAAGGACCCAAGTTGCGGGGATCAGGAGGAGGCCGACAGGTATTCGCAGGGCGGCCAGGAGTCGGAGCACCCGCCTTGCCTGCCTGCCCGACCGGCCGACCCAGCGGGCGCGGAGGCGCAGCAGAAGCGGCGGCCTCGGCGGGGAGGCGCTCGGCTCCAGCGCGCACGCCGAACAGCTGGCCGGCCGCCGGCCGCGGTTGAGTGGCAGCTCCGCCTCGCGGGATAACTCACCCCCGCCAGCCCGGGAGGCTCCTCCGCCTTCCTCTTCCTCCTCTCTGCGCTCCTCCCCTGGATGGTTCACGTAAACAACGTCCAGGCTATATTTACAACCACTTGACTGGAGAGGAACAGGGCCAGGGCTCTGAAGGAAAATAACAGTGCGCCACATTTTAAGAGGGACCCACGCCCTCCGGAGCGGATGCCTGCCTTCCGCGCCGCCCCTCCTCGCTCGCTCCGTCTCCCGCAAGCGCCGAAGCCCGCCGCGCCGAGCACATCCCCCTCCGCGGATGCGCCCGTCCGCGGAGGAGGCTCGCTCGCCCGGCCGGGTCGAGACGGCTCTCCACGGCCCCCGGCCCGAACCGTCTCCTCTCCGCCCCGCGCGCGCGCTGAGGCGAGGCGCGGCGCAGCGCGGACACTCGCTCCCGGCCGAGGCGCGCCGGCGGTCGGGCGCAGAGTAGTTAGGGAGTCCTCGGGGGTGGGCGGGGGCCCCGCATAAGCCAGCTTGCCCGGCAGTACGACCGCTCTCGGGCGGTCGCATTTATTGCAGGAGGGGAAAGAAGGGGAAAGGCGCCGGCCGCCGCCGCCCCTCTCGGGGCCCTGCAGGGAGACGGGGCTCCGGCCGTTCACGTCTGTGTCTTCCTCGGCAGGAGCTGGCTAAGGAGCGACTGGGGCCAGTCACGACGGAGGTTCGGGAGGCTGGCGAATTCTACTACGCCGAAGATTACCACCAGCAGTACCTGCACAAAAACCCCGACGGCTACTGTGGCCTGCGAGGCACCGGCGTCGCCTGCCCCGCACGCAAATGAGAGCCCCCCACCGCGGGAGCATCCTCGGGAGCCACGGTAATCACCGCCCTCGAACAGTTACCGTGGCAACCGGCGTCCTTGTCGTTCAGCGGCGAGTTAGCAACGGGGGGCCTTTGTTCCCTTCTTTTGTGTCTTGCGGGACACCGTAAGGTTTGGCGATCGATCGGGGCAACAGTGGGCCTGAATGGGTTGTGGAGGCTCAGCCTTCGTGCGGGAGGGACAGATGCGCTTTCCATCCCACGCAGAGGTTTCACGTTATGCATTTATCCCTCTCATCGTTTCTCGATCATCCCCGAGAAAGCTAGCGGAGCCAACTCCGACTCTTCCATCTTTGGAGCGAATTTGGTCATCCAAGTAATCCTCGACTTCCGACCCGCAATTGGGACCAGAATATCCAACGCTTAAAGGAGTCATGCCCGATTTTACGACTTCTTTTGCCACGGCTGTTGAGCAAATCACTGCAGTTGTTAAGCGAATCAAGCAGTCGTTAAGCAAATCCAGCTTCTCCCCCTCCACCACTGACTTTGCTTGTCACAAGCCAGCTGGGATGGTTGCAAATGGCAATCACGTGACCCCAGGACTCTACAGCCATTGTAAATACATGCCAGTCGCTAAGTGCTCACATTTTGATGGCGTGACGATGGGGATGCTGCAATGGTTGTACATGCGAATACCAGTTCTGAGTCACATCTTTCAGTGCCATTGGAAGTTCAGACAGTCACTAAATGAATGGTTGTATGTCGAGGATTACTTCTGTCATGCCACACTCATTTCCCTGCATTGGGTTGATAGGACTTAGAGAAAGAAAACTCTGCAAATACTCTGAACCTTGCCGTTTTGATCTCATGAAAGGCTCTGTGCCTGGGGCTTGTAATGAAAGCCAGGCTGTCATGCTACCCTCCATCTACCTCTCCCCAACGGATCTTTTGAAATTAAATTCCTGAACGTGGTGCCTATGAGCTAAATAGATCTGCAGGCACCTCTTTTGGCTCCTGACAGCTTTCCCATCTCTTCCTTTTTTATAAAAAAAAGCATTTAAGTGTTACTTCTCTTTTTAGCTACATTGGCTCGCCTTCTGAGAAATGAGAAGTTTTGGGATTAGCTGCTCCCACAACGGACAATCCTTTTGGACAGTGGTAAAGAATTGACAGTTCTTTGGGAGAAGGTGTAAGCCCTTCCTCATGAAAGCCAGCCACTTGGCCAAAATTCCCACAAAGTGCCTTTCAACCTTCCCCATCAAGAAATTTTGGACCCTCATTCTGGTGTATTACTGATGCAACAGAACAGCTGGACGTAGACCTGCCCATTCAGTAGACTGCCATGTCTCTTCAGCCTTCAGAGTTCAGGTGCCTTCCAGCTGTGGAATTCCCCCAGTACTAAGAATTTTGGGGGTTGGCCCACATATCTGGAGGATGCCCATCCTTTCTAGCCTACAGACCAACTCATAAAGCCTATTCCACATCTAGCAGGTTCTGATTAGCTTTCTTAATTGCTCATGGATGTAGCTATGTCTTCCAAAGTCAATTGGAATTGGGCAGCCAGTAAATGAAAATAAATAAGTACGTATATTTCGGTGTGAATTCCAGATTGTGTACCTAAAGTATTAGCATGGTGCATAGCAAGTATCATTTCATCATGCCAGTAGTGGACACCACCTTATCAGTGTTCAGTGGTGATGTTTTCCATGCAAAGCACCTGTTTGAGCTCTTATCTTAGGCAGAAACTGATTTTGCAGATGTGCCAAAGTCCTTTCCTTCCTTTCAAAGCAGGAAACCACATCCTTTCACAAACCTGCTTTGAAATAGTGCTACTGTTGTGAAGCTGAATTTGGAAGTGAAGCATCCTTTAAAAAGATGCAGACCCTTGTCAATGACTCTTTTCTGGTTCACCCAATTCCTGCACTTTTTTGTGAGAGAATAAAATCACCTTGTTCCCAAGCCTGAATTTTATGATTGTAACATGATTTCTCTGATGTTAATATGCAACACACAGTTTAAAATGTTTACTCTATTCAGGTTAAATATCCAGTATCAAATGACCTGCAAGGCCATTTCAGATTTTTGGGTAGGTTTGTTGTTGTTGTTTTTACATGACTAAGTAGAAATGTACTGTTTTCTGTAGCCAGAGTTGAAATCCTATATCTTAAAAAAAAAGATCTGAATCCTAATAGAGGAAAAACGGTACACTTAAAAATAAGTGGCAGAATCAGCCACTTTGGGGAAACTCAAATATTTGCAAAAACATAAAGTATCTTGGAGCAGGAAGGATTTATTACACAGCTGGTGGTTTCACCTCACTCCTTACAAGATAAACCACATTTTTGTATTGTATAATGGGCGGGTAAGCCATCTTAGCTTCCTGCTCTTGAACCAGCCAGCTGGCCATTGCAGAGTGCCAAAACTGGCAGCTAAGTGGCACCCTTCGCTCTTCCTTGTTCTTCTCTTGAATCATGTGCTTCTCACTGTGAGGGGGAAAGGAAGCCTCAGGGGTTGGCAGGGCAAAGATAGGCACATGATAGGAGATATGCAGCAACAATCACAGTGCCTTGCCATGTCAGGAAGAGAGGGCAACTACAGCCAGGAGAAGCTGGATGTCCTACTCATGGAAACACTCTGCTGCAGCTCCAAAGAAATGCAACAAAACTCTGTGCAACTTTTCCTCTGGCCCAAGAGCTGAGTCAATTTCTGAAACTTACCACAAGCTGTACAGCTGCTTGTGGGGCTGTGCAAGCCTGGCATCAATTTTGGAGCTTGCACAGCCCCATGAATCTGTGCAGCTTTTGGTGAGCTTCAAAATTTGATTCAGCTCCTGCGGCATTCTTGGAGTAGTCCTCGACTTACGACCACAATTGGGACCAGAATGTCCTTTGCTAAGCAAGGCAATTGTTTATGTGAATCGCACTCGATTTCATGACCTTTTTCACCCTAGTTGTTAAGTGAAACATGATTGTTAAGCAGATGCAACTTCCCCCATTGATTTTGCTTGTTAGAAGCCAGGTGGAAAGTTTGCAGATGGAGATCACATGACTCTGGGATGCTGCAGTCACTATCATAAATACATGCTGGTTTTGATTTTGATGAAAATTTTGATCATGTGACCATGGGGGTACTGCGATAGTTGTAAGTGTGAGGACTGGTCATAAGTCACATTTTCAGTGGCATTATAACTTTGAAAGGTCAGTAAATGAATGGTTATCAGTCAAAGGCTTCCTGTCCGTCATCTATCCGCATGGAAGGGCCCTGAAGATGCTCAGGCCACCGGCATGAGAGTGATTACTGGTAGAAGAAGAGAATTGGAGCAGGATGTCCTATGATAGGAGTTGGCTGGCTCTCTGGCCAGATACCATGCAGGCGCACATCATTATTCGGTTAGGGCTTCAGAGTAGGTCAGCTTTTCATCAATCCTACAAGTTTCCACCGCAAGGTTAGCTATACGACATGCCACTGAGCTCCTACTCAGATTAGGTGCCCTCCCCATTAGGTGCCCTTAATCACATAGGCACGTGGTAATGCAGCCTCTCATGCAAGAACAAAGAAAATTGGAAATAGGGCTACTGTATCTCAAAGCTTTGGTGCATGCTTTCATTAACCATACTCGGGTAGGCCATAGAAAAACAGGTTTTATAGCAACTCTGACCTGTATAAAATAGCTTCCTGTACTGTGTAAAGCATCTTTAAGTCGGAGGGAGAAGGGTAAAGATGGTCAAGAGAGACTCTTAAACTGGTCTTCGCCGCTGGAGGAGAAATGTTGTCCGTTCTGACTTACACAGAACGCTCCACAGACCGCCGGCTGGGGGCGCTGTTTGCCTAAGTCCCAAAAGGGAGGCTTCGTGATAGCGTAACAGCCTCTCCTGACGTGCGGACCGTTTGGAAACGCACCAAGAGGAAAACAAGCAAGCCATTCCATCGGAAAGGGGAAGAGGGACTCCAGCATGGTTAGCCAAGGCCTGAAGCAGAAGTAAAACGGCTGAAAGCGTAAACTTCTAAAGATTCGTGTCTCTCTCCCCTCCCGTTCCCCCTGCAGTGTGTGAATGGTTGAGGCTCATGCGAAAGGAGAAGAGCTGAATGGAGGCTCTAGTGAATTTCATTCACCCTGTGAGAGAGTTGCTGATGCAGGAAGAAAGGCATGGAGAAACAGTTAGGCACTCGGAGTTCCTCTTTTTTTTAACAGGCTAAAGCTTGTAGCCTCCCTGATTCTTAAGAAATCTCTGAATCATGTAGACAAGAATCCAGGAGTTGTTGGCAGCTTTGAGTACTCAGTGACCTTCCCGGTTTTAACGAAGCATGTTAGAAAGTCTAAGTATTGACTTTCTCTTATCATTACTTATCTTTTGGCTCCTGAAACTGCAGTTTCTGAATTTGCTTCTTTTTATTCGCTCTAAACTGGAAAGCATCTGTGTAATAAGTGAGGCAGCTGTGCCAGGCTCCTTTTTTTTCATCCTTTGGTGCAAATTTGCCATTTGTAGCTGGGTAAGAATTCTGCAAATAACTCAGTATCTCTGTTTCTCCTGAAAATATTTGAACAAACAAACAATAAGGTAATTTGATGGAGGCTTAACTTTAGAAGCAGACCACATTCATTGCTGATGCTGGAAAACATTTCTCCAGCATTAGTCATCCCCGCTGCAGCTGCAATGTGAGAAAGAGCTTATCATGTGGATCAAGGCCATTGCATTATAACTCTCCTATATTCTGGTCTAGCAACCATTGGATGAAAGCCATATCAAAGTCTTTCTTTCGAAGTCCAGTGGGATGAGCAAACTACCTGCTTTAAATCTTCAGGTGAACCACAACAGGAAATAGGTTGGAAGCAGGTATGAGGGTAACTCCGAACATAGGAATGGCATGAATCAAGAAGGTGTTGAAAAAGGGTGCTATGGAGCTGTGGGCTCTCCAGATCTGATGGTTCGTTGATTCTTGTGGGGGAGGTCTTCAGAGCAGAAATCCAGGATCCACTAAGAGGAACAAGCAGGAAAGATTCCAGGTATAATAAGAATGGCTGAGCCATCTGTTCACATAAGAGGAAATATTTCACATCACAGGTAGTCCTTGACTCACGATTGAAACTCATGATGGTCATAAGTCATGGCACCCATGTGACCAGATCCAATTTTACAACTGTTTTTACAGTGATTGCTAAGTGAATCACACAATCATAAGACTGAATCTATTTCTCCCATGTGGGCTTTTTTTTTTTTGCCAGAAAACATTGCAAATGCTTGTTTTTTCCCAAACCCTCTCCCCACAAATCACAGTCATGTGACTGTGGGATGCTACAACCAGTCATAAATGTAAGCTGGTTGCTAAGCACCTGAAATGTGATCATGTGATGGGGGAGTGCAGTGTGACATTTTACAATGGTGGGAAATGCTTTTCAAAGCCATTTTAATTTCAAATTGTTGTTAAACAACTGGTTGCAAGTCAAGGACTGCCTCTCTTGTTTAATATAGCATATGGACAATATACTCCTCTAGAGTGAGTTAAATTAACCCAAATGCCTGGGATTTGGATAGTACACTGATCTAGAACCACATGGGCAAGGATTTTGTAATTCATTGCTGGTTTCTGATTCAGTATTTTGTGCCCAGCCTTAAGAGAACTCCCCAGAGCTATCACTAAGTACAGTAGGAGTTGGCAACTTTTGTTGGTTCAAGAACACATTGCACCTTGGATAGTACATTGAGGCCGACACTCCAAAAGTGGACAAGGTTTAAGATTATTTGGGAGTGAGTTATTTTTGAAGGGGTGTTGAATGAATGAATGCTTTAAGTACATCTTATTGTACCCCACCCAGGGTCCCTCTCTGAGAGAGATGGCCGGTCTAGAAATGCAATCAGTCAATAAAAAATAAAATAAGTATCTAAAAAGCTTAAGGCACTCATTCACCTGTTAACGTTCCCCAAGAAGCCTACAATGGAAACATGGGGCAGAATCCTGCATGCCATTCACCCCAGAAGAGACCTGAGGCCAAAAAAGGGTGCTATGGAGCTACCCTTTTTGCATTCCCGATGTAGGACCCAAAATTACATCCATAAATCAGCTCTCTGTGGGTTTTTTGGAGAATCTCTTCGCTGAAACAATGCCATTTCTCTTCCTAGAAGATGCAGCAGCCTTTTAATGGAGTATGTGTCGGCCTAAGCATCTGGAAGCCATCTTTAGCTCTTGATTGTGTGGTTTTTGACTCAGCCATGGTTCCTCCCTCGTCTGCCTTTCAATTTTCAAAATAGGCTCAAACAACAACATCAAAATTCCATGTAGACACCAAACATAACAAGCCACCAGTAATGAGAACTTATGCATTATTCTGGCCAAAAATCATGAAACTCAACAGGAAGGAAATCATCAAGACAGACGCACTTAGGTTGCAATTAGGGATGCAAAAAATACAACTCACCAAGATCTCTTTTGTGGACAGCAGAAGTCTGTCAAAACATTTGTCCTATTGTTTGGATTTGGAGGGAATTTTAGATGGGAAGAAAGATTCTGCCATACTTTAAACCAGTTCTAGCTTCCAAGAAGTCTTTAAAGGCAGTTCCGTGTAGAGTGTGTTGCAGTTATCCAAGCAGGTGGTGACATGGGGAATGAGTCACTATTGCTAGGGCCTTTCACCTAAGAGAAAACTGCATCTGGAGCACCAGCTGAAGCTGAGGAAGGGCTCCTTGGCCACAGCCACCACCTATTGTTCCAACAGGAGTCACAAGTCCAGGAAGAACCGAAGTCATGGGCCTCCTCTTTAAGAGGAAATGCTTCCCCACCTAGAAGAGAGACAGAGAACCTTGAAGGAAGAACTCTGTCTTGCTGGGATATAATTTCAGCCTGTTCTCTCCTATCCCATCCCTCACAGCTCCAAGACCAGATTGAGATTTCAAAGGCATCACCAGCTCAGCCCAAGATTATAATCCAAGGCTTAATCTTATCAATGTATTGATGTATCAAGCCCAAACCACTTGATGACCTATCCCAGTGGCTTCATGTAGACGAATTGACCTGTTTGACATCCCATGGTGGGCAGCTACAGTCTGACCTCTCCTCCTGCACCCTTATGACTGGAACCATCTGCTAAAGATGAAGTGGAACCATCGCAAGATGGTCCATCCTCAACTTTCTCAGACGGTTCAAAAGAATACAAGGGCTGATACTATCAAAGGCTGCTGAGAGACCTAATAGGATCAAGATCGGGGTTTTCTCCCCATTCAGGCCCTGACAAATTAGGTAGATTAGGAAATCCTGTAGCTGCCAAGTGACATATTTTCAGTCACATTAGTTACTTTGCTGCCTGACTAGACTGAACTTTGGTATCCTGAAGTAGCTTAGAACTAGCTACTTGGAACTTCAAGCCCTCAACTCAAGATGGTCACTCTTGAAAAAAAGACACGATCTATCTATGGGAGGATTTAATATATGTTTAAATGACATACAGTAGATTTAGATTAAATGAATGAGAGAGATTCACTTTAATAAACTAAAATTGATTATTCCTCTTAGTCACAGGGGGTTGTTCCAACTAGAATACTTGACCAAATCTTGAAGTCTTAATTTAGGAGAAAAAAAATTGTAAAAAAATTATCAGACCTTGGTTTGGATGTATCTTTGCCCTGTTTACCAATGCCTAAAGTATCTACAGCTTTTCATGTATCAATATGGATTATGTTCTTGCATAATTTTGCCACATTCCAGGAGAATTGTGGCTCTTATAAATTTGCTGATAACAAATGGTTGTAAATCCCATATCCTGGCATGGAAATGTTTAACACCACATCCACACAGCAGTTTCCCATGCACCTGGTGTAATTGTTCAGCACAAAATGCAGTTGCAAATGTTTAGAAAAGCATGAGTTATGCCTTGTAGCTAACAAACTAGAAATATTTCAGAACTAAGCATTTTGGTTTCCATCCCTGTTTGCTATGCAAGCTTCAGCAGTGCAACAGAACCTCTTTAAATGGAAAATATGTGAATGATGAGTCATTAAATCAAAGAATCATAGAGTTGGAAGGAGTATCAAAGTTCATCTAGGTCAGTGTTTTTCTAACTTGGCAATTGTAAGATGTGTGGATTTCAGCTCCCAGAATTCCGCAGCCAGCAGAGTTGGTACTCTGGGTTGGCAATCTTTTTCAGATCTGAGTGGTCTCAAGATGTCTCTTACAGAAAACTCAACTTTATGGAGGGCTGTCCAACCTTGGCAACTTTAAGATGTGCTGACTTCAATTCCCAGAACTCTGGAAATTCCCAGAACTCAGCTATGCTGGCTGAGGAATTCTGGGAGTTGAAGTCTGCACAACTTAAAGTTGCCAAGGTTGGATATACTTGACAGTGCAAAAAAATGGTCCGGAGCTACAAGAGATCCATCAGCATCAGTTTTTCAACTCTCATTTTCCAGTCAATTTGGGGGGAGGGGGTCAAAGAGCAAAATAACGCTTAAACTTTGCAGAGGTTTAATACAGTATATTATTTCCATTTCTTATGTCTCCCTTCCCCCCAAACAAATGGATTTTGGTCCTGTCTACTTTTGAAGGAAGGGCTTTGACACGCCTTGCCTAGCGTGTTGACATCTACCAACTGATGAACGTTGCCTATTTCTGCTGTCTTGTGACGTTGCTAAATGCGACAGCATCTTCGGTAAAACAACGAATCAGCTCAGGGTGACTGTTTCAAGCCAAATACTTCTGAAGGGTAATTCGGCTGGATCTTTGAACCGATTAGATTTTCCAAATGGATTCCGATTGTGGATAATGATCCAAGTAGAGTCCATTACTGAACTTGGATCAAAGTCAAATAGCACACCCCAAATAGAAAACCAGATCAGTTGTAGCACGCCCTCCACCCATCAAGTCAGTTCAAAAACACCACCAAAGACATCCTCAAGGACAGTGAGAACAAGACCGAAAACCAGAAGGCCTCTTGCAAGGGAAGCAAAAGACTGATTTCTGTGAGGCTTCATTGTGAGGAAGCAATTAGTCAGACAGTCATCTGTCAGGGATGGCAGAGTGAATCGTGCAGGAGGTTGGAACTGATGACCTCTTAACTCCCTCCCTGCTCTACGATTTTATGAATTGTGAGATGCTGAGGTGGTGCACTCCCAGTCGGGCTACACCATGTGCTTTTTCCACCCAGAGACTGATAGTTTTTTTTCCTCTTTGTGGAATATTCAGCTGCTCTGAAGATTTACACAATTATTACCTGCTTGCATTATTTTTCCTCTTCTAATCAGTTTATCTCCCTTGTCATCAGATGGCTGTTGATTGAGATTTCCTGAACAAAAGTATCAAAAAGGAGGGGGGGAAAGATAAAGTTTTGCAACTGCTGAGTCAAAACCTAGTCCCTGAAAAACTCAAGAAGATCAGATGATCTTATTACTCCACACTGAGTCCTATTGAAATGCTGCCATCAACATCTGGAGCTAAGCTCGGATAAGCAGTGGGGATTCAGCTGCTTTCAGATAAGGCTTTTTTTGTAGTACAATAGCCCCCAACCCCATCACAGGATGATCCTCGGAGGCAGGGGGGGCTGGGGATCATCCCATTGTCTTCCAGTTATCATGGTTGTGTGCTTTCTCCTTGGCTGATCCAACCAAAGGGTTGCTTTTGCCCAAAGTAGCCTTGATTCATGCCCACCTGGAGGGAGACCTTTTCTGTCTCTTAGCCAGAGGATGGAGACCCAACTCCTCTAGCCCACTTTGGGTGGGAAGTATTGTGTGAGCTCAGAAATGTGGCTTCACCTGGGAAACAGGAAAGTGTATTCTGCAAAGAGATAATCTGGTACTGTCTTGTTGGGTTCGGTGTGTCTTTTCTCCTGCTACTGCTGTTCTCTCTCTCTCTCTCCCCTGCAACTGGGGCATGAGGTCAGGTGGGCGGGTGTCAATGAAAAAACAACAGGAAACATTTGGGTCTTTTATTAGCTGCTGTGCTCTGCCTCACAGCTGTAGGTGACTAATCTGATCTCTGCATCTCTGCGGTGTCCTGTTTGCTGCGCTGCACCCCATCTTCGCTCACCTGGTGCCGGACCAGCCTGCCACTCAGCCCAGCATTGACACCCACACCCAGGCTGCTCTTCCTCCCGCCCACGTTCCTTTGGCTTTGCCACTTGCAGCTCACGAGGGCAAAGCAGGTGACCCAGCTGAAGCACCAACAGGCGTGGCCCTGTTCCCCAAGTTAGAGATAGGCAGGAAGCTTAGAGTAAAGGAAGAGTTTGGGGGGACTAGGCCTTGACCCTAAGGACTGGGGTGAGGGGCAGTCCCTATTTTCTGCCACTGCTCTCTAGTTGAGCGCTGCCTGTTGGGGCCACGACGGTGGGACTTTGTCTGGGGAAAAAGCAGGCTCCTAGGGACTAGCATCTGGGGAGAAGGCCTGAGTCTATTCTGAATTCAGGGCTGGGATGCATGTTTTCGGGGTTAGCATACTCTCTCTGCTGTGGCCCCCATCCTCTAGGACAGCATCACCCCAGATATACACCTTCTGGAAGGGTATAAAAGCCTGGCTCTGCTGGTTGGCTTGGGGTCTCGTTGGGGGCGCTCGATATTGGAGGTGGATGGTGGACTACTAGGGAAGATGCCAATCTGGCCCTTTTGTTTTTATCATATCTTTTCATATGCTTAATGTTTTATATTCAGGATTTTAATTTTTGAGCTGCCCAGAGTCGCTTTGTTGAATGAGGTACATGTACACTTAATAACATAAGTAATTAAAGACAGTGCTCCCTCTCTAGGGTTCTAGAAAGCTCTTAAAACCTGGCTTTGGTCCCAGGCCTGGGGTTAATGTATTGCTGTTGTTCTGGTGGGGGCTGTCTTTTGTTCGATTTGTGCTGTTTTCGTCAATTGTAATCCGGGCTCCCTGTGTGGTTTCATCTGTCAGGGGTTTGGTGGAATGCAGTTGTACGCTGCCCCCCATCCATGGGAATTAGGTGACTACAATAAATTTAAACAAATAAACAGACGACGACGATGATGATGTAAATCGCCGTCCCTAAACGTAAAAGATTTCCAGCGGGGCAAACCACAACACCGGCATCCTGTTCTTTTTGTGCAAAATTAGCAACGTACAGACTTGTGTTGCAAGGCATTGCGGACTCTCACTGCGTCGTTTCACCATGACATCATGGCACAAATCATCGTTTTGACGTTTTCGTGACTTGTAGTGGATGTCTCCGTACAAAGTGGCCAGAACCACCAAGGACAAAGTTCCTGAATCTTCAAGCAAAATAATTTTCAGTACTGTGGTTTGTTTCCTCTCAGAAGAGAATAAAAGCCAGGGCTTAAAACTACCTTACTGGATCACTTCTTTTAAAAACACTATACTTAACTAGTCCTTGACTTACGACCATTCATTTAGTGACCATTTGAAGTTACAACAGCACTGGTGGGGGGAAAATGACTTGCAGCTGGGCCATCACGGCATCCCCTTTGACAGATTTAATTAAATGTTCTGATTGTTTTGGTTTGTCCTAATTAGAGTCCCCATTTCGTGAGCTGCAATTAAAATTAGCATATGCAGATGAGAAGGAGCTGGGCTTTCCCCCTTCTGGGAAAAGCTAGTGGGGCAAAAAGAGGCCCAGCCAAAGAGGCTGGATTCGTCAGTCGGCCGGCTGACTCACAGGAAGGGGCCCACCTTGACGGTTCAGCAGCCAAAAGGGGTTTTGTTGGTCTGCTTTATTTCCTCCCTGAGCTTTTCTTCCGACCTTCGGCTCGCTTGCCAGAGTCCCTCCTCGCGCATACGGTCAGCAGCACGGCTGGACAATGCCAGTCCTGCAGATGGAGGCCTCCTCAACGCCTTATGAAGAGCGCAGGGGCG
>JANHZU010003057.1:142793-161608 GCA_032468055.1 Acrochordus granulatus | reverse complement strand
TTGTTTCAGATGTTAGGGACAATCATTTCTACATCAAAGTCCGTTGAAAATGATTTTTTGGTGAATATTTTTGGGGGTGTGGAATGGATCATCCGATTTTCTATTGTTCTCAATGGAAAACCTTGTTTCGCTTTATGAGCATTTCACGCTAAGAGCATTCTTCTGGCATGGATTAGTCTTGTCTTGTGAGGCTCCACTGTACTTGTATACTAATCTTCTGGAAGACCTCTACACCTGCATCATTCAAAAGTTATAGGTGATGCAAAATGCAGTGGCCAGGCAATGATGTATGTATGCCATGATATTAGAATGAACCTATTGCTTCAGGAACTTATTCATTGTCAGTTTCTGACTATGATTTCCCATGCTGGCAGAGGTATTCTTGAAGCTGAAGTCCACACTTTTTAAAATTCCCAAATCTGGGAAACATTGCTCTAGCGAGTCCTCAAACTGTATGAACCAACAGCCCATGCCTGCTGGTGATGTTTATTGCCAAACCATTTCAGGGAGTAATCTTGACATCTACCTGTATGAAAATGAAAGAGTTATTTCTCCCTATTCTTTACACCATAACCTCCCATTGCTACCTTTTCCACGAGGATTCTTCTGTACAAGGGTACAGTTCCATTACTGAACCACCTTGGAAAATGGAAAACTCCTGTTTCATATCAATGAATAAGATGTTTTCCTGAGATATGGACTGTTTGGGCTGTGCTGTGTTACATACAGGTTCTGTTTATGTCACTCACACTGCAGCTTGAGGCATGCAGATCTTGTAAGGCCCTCTCTCCACATCATGTTCTTTACATAGAGTACATAGAGACCCAATGGATTTAAATAGCAGCAAAACTTTACTGGTTATAATTTACAATTGCTTTTTCTCACATAGATGCGTGCACACTCATCCACATCTTTCTCACCTAGGTTGTCAGACACTAGTTGAAGGGATGGAAGCTGCCAAATCTAGATCCAAAGACAACTGGCTGGGCTTCTGGAGCCCTTTTTATCCCTAAAAGTTCTTGTTTTGTTGATTCATAGGATTGGCCGCTATTTGTGCCTTGTTAATTTACACATCAGATAGCTGTTGATAGCATGGGGGGGTTCCTTGTGCTTAGACCCAATCTCTTTTATCTGGTTCAAATGCCATTTTTTGTTTCCTTATCAACTTGTTTCCTTTTTATCGACTTCCTTGAAAATATTTTTAGACATGATTCCTGACTTTTTGCCCTTTCTGCTTATGTGCTTGCTTCATCTTTAGATATGGCATCTTCAGCCTAATCTTACAGCTATGAAGTGGTGGTGGGGGGAGATGCTTGGTTTGTTCCATCTTCCAGCTCTCTGGGAAACATTATGATGACCTGATAGCATCCAAACACTGTATTACAGGAATGTCAGCAGCCAGTTCCTAATGAGGAAGCATGTTTCTATGGTGATTACACAAGTACCCACAATTGTGATCTTTTCTGATAGGAAGGGGAAGCATGCTTGAAACAAAATTGAGCTGGCAGAAGAAGTTACTCATTTCTGGCTGGCAACCAAGCACTGATTGGTTGTAAGGAGTATCTAGGTATCTGCTTTAATATGCTTTCCACCAATCTGTGGAACAGCACTAAAGTTTGCCAGCATAGCTTGCTAGTCAACCTCAGCCAGAGTGGTGCTTTTCTGACAGATTACTGCAAATCTTGTTATGGTGCAATGATTGGTGGAGTTCCTGACAGGTGGAAAAACACTCACCAATCATTCTCCCTAACACATGGGGGTAGGTGGGAATGGAACTGAAGGAGAAAAATAGATCTTGTTCCTTTGGATGATATATGTTCACTTGTTGGTCTTCTTTGCTCTTTCATCTCTCTTTTGTCTGTTTCTCAAACTCATTTGCTTCTTTCTTGCTTGTATGTTTTTCTCACAATCTATTGCTCTAATGCCATTCACTCCTTCACTCCCTTCTTTCACTTCATGATCTTGCTCATCTCTCTTACTAGCTCACCTTTTGTTCATTTGTCTTTTTCACATACCCAACCCATTGTGTCTCTTGAATTCTCTTTTTGCTCCCCTATTTTGTTCTTTCATGCTCTCTCAATTATCCACACTCTTGCCTGTTTGAAAACTACTGACACGGGTCTCTTGACAAACACTGGCAGGTGGACTTCAACCACTTCAATCAATGTTGCCTGTTAGAGCACTTATTTTTACATTTGTCTAGTGGCCTCATATGAGACTGATAGGCCACGTAATGGCTGATTGGCACTTTGTAAAAGCATTAAGTGAGCAAATGTCTAATGCCCAATCATGCTATGGCTTTCCAGTAGTTTAGCTATCTTGCTATTGCTATTGAACTTCATGTGGTGGGAAGACTTCACGGCCTGGAGGAGAAGAATGCACCAGAAGAGCAAAAAGCAGCCTGTAGGAGCTGGACAGATCACAACCCATGCCTCACCCTCACCACAGTGCCTGCCAAAATGTTATACATCGTGTGTCCTTCTTGTGTTGGAAGAAGATGGAAAACATGCTTCAGTATGGGATCAGATAAATAGGAAAATTAGGAAGCCTCAACTGTGACAGAAAGGCTGTGTGATGAGGGCACATCCTTTAAGAATAATTAAATATAATTATTTATAATTATAATAATTAATAGCAAGGTATTTTTGAGCAAATGTTGAGATATGTTTACATGTGTCCTTAGTTCTCCTTTCCTGGTCCAGAAGGGTAAGTACTCATTGGCTTTGGTTCTGCAAACTCTGTAGATGTAAAACATGTAAATTCTCATATTGTCCCAGTATCCCAATACATTTAGAAATAGTCAGAAGTAACTCAGTTTACCTTGATTGCTTTTTAGTCCTGGGATGAGGAGAGTATATAAGGGATTTAGTTACTTTTCCCCTACTCTGATAATTTGTATCTTTGTATGTTTTATGACTGTTACACCCTGCAATCCTCTTGAAGATGTTTTTCTGCCCTTCCTTTCCATCATATCAGGTCCAAACAATGCTTGTTATGAAGCCAAGTTTTATATATGGCCCTCTATGCAGGATCATTTGAATTGGGTTTATTTCACTTGCTGCAAGATGGTAGTGTATACATTTAATAAATAAATGAATGAATTTTATGGTAGATACTGAAGTTGTTGATAAAATTAAGGCAAGCCCAATACATTTTGCTGTCTGAAGTAAAGGACAATGTCTCATTGCAATTTCATCTAAAGAATTTAAACAGAATATGAATATTATTTGTGACACTATTTTGGAGGAGAAAGTTGATCTGGCGTGCATTACGGAGACTTGGCTGACCCTGGGGGAATGATCCCCTTTTGGAGATGTATCTAGCCAGGTTTAGGGTCTGGTACCAGCCAAGATCCCAGGGTCGGGGAGCAGGGGTGGCAGTGGTCATCTGAGAATCTCTTTTTGCCTCCAGGGGCCTTGCTATGCAAGTGTCTGGTTGTGAGACCCTGTCCTTGAAGCTCAGCTCACAGGATCAATTGAGACTATTGCAACTGTACGAGCCTCCCTGCTGTGTTCCTA
Organism: Acrochordus granulatus; assembly: GCA_032468055.1. Taxonomy (NCBI): domain Eukaryota; kingdom Metazoa; phylum Chordata; class Lepidosauria; order Squamata; family Acrochordidae; genus Acrochordus; species Acrochordus granulatus. Next base: position 158,090 of record JANHZU010003057.1, on the reverse strand, counting down.
CCTGAGCTGCTGGAGGCCATCTCGTGCTGGTGGTAGAGTTCCCCAGGCTTATGGTTCTGAGGGACTTCAACTTGCCATCCCTAGGTTTGGCCTTGGAGGCAGCTCAGGAATTCATGGCTTCCACGGCAGCCATGGGCCTATCCCAGATCATCAAAGGTCCAACGGGACAGTGGTCAGACTCTGGATATTATCTTCTTGTTGGAGCAATGGCAACATGACCATTCAACATCTCCCTTGTCATGGTCAGATCACGCCCTTATGTGCGTGAGATTCTCATATGCCTCCACCCTCAGCAGGGAGGCTGGACTTATTCAAATGGTCTGCCCATCGCGACTGATGGACTGGAAAGGTTCCAGAGGGAGCCAGAGGATATCCCAAGAGCATCACTGCATGGTCCTGTTGAAACCTTGGTTATTTCCTGGAATCAAAGGGTGGCCGAGGCCTCTCTTGACTCCTCACACCCAAAACTGCCCATGGTTTATGGAGGAGTTGCGGGTTTTGAAAAGGGTAAAGATGTGCCTGGAGCACTGCTGATGGAAGACAAGGGACAAGTCCAACTGGACATAATGTAGAGCTGCTATTAAGATCTACCTCGTGACAATAAGAGTGGTGAAATGTCAGTACTTCTCCATTCTTAATTGTGTCTGCAGAGTGTTGCCAGATGGCTTTGTTTAGGGTTATCCAGTCTCTCCTTGGATGGGAGGACTTGGGTTATCCCTTGCAGGGCCATGCAGAGGAATTTGCAGAGCACCTGAGGAACAAGTCACTTGCATTTGTTCCCAGTTGGAATCCATGTGTGGGGCAAGTCCATCAGAGGGCCTAGGGAGGAGTCTTGTCTAGTTATCTGAAACAATTTGATCCTTTTGGCCCTGATGAAGCTGGCAGGGCCCTCAATGCTATTAGTGCAAACACATGCTTATTAGATCCTTGTCCCTCCTAGTTGGTGAAAACCGCCAGGATGGTGACTGCTAGGTGGGTCCAAGCAGTGATAAATACCTCCCTGTTAGAGGACATGTTTCTGGGTCCTTTTAAGGAAGCCCTGGTTTGCCCCCTCCTTAAAAAACCATCACTGGACTCACCTACCTGGACAATTTTCGTCCAGTGCCCCAGCTCCCCTTTCTAGGGAAGATGGTAGAAATGGTGGTTGCATGGCAGCTCCAGAGGGTCTTGGAGGAAATGGATTATCTGGACCCATTTCAGTTTGGGTTCAGGCCTGGTTATGGAACAGAGACAGCATTGGTAGCACTTGATGATCTCTGGCGAGAGTGAGATGAGAATAGTGCATCCATCCTCACTCTCCTTGACCTCTTGGAAGCTTTTGATACATCGACTAAGGTATCCTTTTGGGCTGGCTATGGGGGCTGGGGCTGGGCAGCACAATTTTGCATTGGTTTAGCTCCTTTCTCCAAAACTGGTCCCAATAGGTGTTAATAGGGAGTGAGAGGTCCAGTTCTTGGCTGCCCTATGTGGCATGCTGCAGGGCTCAGCACTCTCACCATTCCTATTTAACATCTACATGAAACCCCTGAGTGAGATCATCCATCACCGTGGGATGAGGTATCACTAGTATGCGGATGATATGCAAATTTATATCTCAATCCCTGGTGAGCTAAGTTACTGCCTCTGCCTTGATGTGATGCCTGGAAGGGTATGGATGGGGGACAACAGGCTTTGACAACTGACAAGACTGATTGGCTTTGGATACCCAGGGGTTCAAGATTCAGGCATATTTGACTCTGGATAGGGTGGCACTACCCCAGACAGACCTGGTGCACAGTTTGGGGGTTCTCCTGGACTCGGGATTCCTGCTCATGACTCCTGCAACTAGGAGAGCCTTTGCACAACTTTGTGTTGTGTACCAGTTGCACCCTTTTCTTGAGCCAGGAGTCCCACTGCTCAGTCACTCATGCCCTATCTTCTCACCTTTGGACTATTGCAACACGCTCTACATGGAGCTACCCTTGAAGAGCATTTGGAAGCTACAGCTGGCGCAGAATGCCACTGCATGGACAGTTCTTGGGCCTCTAGAATGGCCCACATAATACCTGTGTTTGTTTTGAATTGTCAATCTCTGTTCCTTTGGAACCTGCTGTAATGTTTATATCTGGCCAAAAAATTTCCTTCTTTCTCTATAAGATTTAATCTAAATCTTTGCTGGTGGTAATTAAAAATCACTTCTTCTAATCTATCCCTTCTGAACATTATGTTGTTCTTCTTTAAAACTTCTGTTAAAAATAAATAATCCTTTCTCCTCAAAATTTTTACTGGGTATTTTCTCAATAAAATCAATTCTCTTCTTTCCACTATACATTTAAGCTGAAAATGTTTTTGTAATATTTGCTCTTTAATGAAACTTCTCACAAATTGCATTATTTCTTCCTTAGGCAGATGTCTGTTAGTCTTAATTTTTTGAATCTTTTCCCCAGTCTGCCTCATATCATAATCACCTGAAGCTCTAGTTACCTCCTTTTTTGGAGGCATTTTGCTTCTATGTAGTAGCAAAAATAGCAAAAGAGAAAAAGAAAAAAGGGATTCTCTTAACTCCTTCAGTCCAAACAGTTAATATGTCACAACATACAAATATGCAAACATCGTTGGTGCTGTTGTTATCAGTCTGCTACCACTCACAGTGCAGAACATGCAATACAGTGAGCTCTCTCCAGATAGTCAAAACAAAAAAGATTAAAAAGTATTCTTGCAAAAATAACGCTGTTCTTAAAACTCATGGTCTTAAAATGCTGCCACTGTAATCACATCTTCTTTGCAAACAGTTTAACAAATTAAATGCAGCAGCCTTCTCAAATCCTGTAACAGTTCAAAGCCTTTTCCCCCCACTCCTACCTCCTTGCAAACCTTCCCATCAGTAAGCTCCAAAATATTGTGATTGATTGTAGAGGAACCATATGTATAAATCCAGACAGAGATAAGTTCTCAGTAATCTTGCACTCCAAATAAAAAAATAATCAGAAATCAGAAAAGAAAACTAAGATGAAGATAGCAGCTGCTAATTAAAAAACACTGGCTGGACTCTGATGTTTCTTCCCCACTCTCCAGAAAACAATCACTGAATTTTGGAGGGTTCCTGTTCCCCTACAGTCTGGCAATCACCTGGTATCTGAGAGCTGTTGGGAAGATTCCCATGAACCCCTTTTTTATCTAAGGGGTTTCATCAGCTCAAGCTCTGCTAAGCTGATGTGCCAACTGTTTTTCAGTTCAATTCAGGCTTAACACTGAACTGTCTACAGCACCTACTTGCCGGGGAGGAAAAAAAAAATGTTTTTTATCTCTTATTTATGTTTTAATTTTTTATTGTATTATTTTTATTGTTTCCAAGAGACATTTTTGAATTTGGCAACATGTACATTTGATAAGTAAATATTTCTCAGAATATTTAAGGTGATTTATTTTTTGATGCAGAAGCTCATTTAGCACACTTTATCTCCCTACAGTCCATGCCATGAATTTGTATGGTCTGTTCTAGGGAGAAGTTTCTGTCCTTCCGTAGTTGCCCACATTCTACCAATAAGCTCCAGGAAATATGCCAGTTAGTTGGAGAGAGGAAATGCATTCTATACATGGATTCTGTTTCATTGGCAGGTACACTATGCTTATTCTGGAGCCAAGGAAATTATGTTTTAGCACTTTCTGAATAAATTTAACTAGCCAGAATTCCATATATATATACAGAGAGATGTAAAATAATTAAAGTAATATTAAAGTAGTATATTTGTTGCTTTATTTACAAGACATGATCCACTAGTGAGATGTAGATGATTTTGCAGTTATGGACATACCTGTGAGCCAATTTTTGCAGCATATACTACATGTAATTTGCCTTACAATGGAATCTGCTTCATGGATCTCAATATACTATGGTGTTTTTAAAATGCATTGTTCAAATAGTGATATTAGCCTTTTTTGTCAGGGTAGGTTTATAATAAATGTCTATACACAAAATTCATGGAATTGTATGATCTGGAGGTAAAGTAGAAATGAAGTTTGTCTGTTTATAATGAATAAAAATAATTACAGGACAGAAATTGGTAATTTCTAAAGTCATGGTGAAAAAATAAGTCTCAATGTTCAGTTTTTATTTTTCTATAAGGAATACACTTTTATTGCATTTGTATACAAATTTGGTAAGCAGCAGCATTTAGTCAATATATCATTCTTACTGTGATTTGACATAGCTGTTCTTGAGATGCTTGAAAGACTATACAGAGCTTGTGAGAATCTAAATTTACTAGTGAGATACTACTATTTTAATCTAAATAATCTACATTTACTAGTGAGATACTACTATTTCACTAGTGAGAGACTAAGCCCATAAAATGTCTATTCTCAAATAGGGTACAACTCAGAAACCCCTTTCATCTTTTTAAATGCTTTGCAGGTATGAGAGAGAATACAAATGAAGCTCTTTCTTGTGTTTATTGCTTGCTCACATCTTCCCCTTAATTCTGTAAGAATAGGATTTCATAACACTCTGTAAAAGTGGAAGGATTAAAGGGATGATGGATCTTGGCAACAAGTTTAGCTCTGGAGCTCTTAAAGTTGCAGGTAGGATATCCAAACTGTTGAGTTCTCATGAGTTGAAGCAAACTTCAAAATATCTAGGGCCTCTGGATGAAAATAGGATGTTGTCTGGTATGATGGACTATTTTGTGAAGAGAAACGTTGTGAATCGCTATTACAATATTTATTGGCATTTGTATGGTTGTCTAATATGTACTTTTCATGGGAGTAATCAGTTTGCCAATTGAACAGGACAAACTTAAATATGTAATTACATTGATCAAAAGCAGTATCTGAATGTTTTGCATCAAGTTCATGATGCAAAAATCATTGATTTTTTTGGAAGGAATCCTTCCTTCCTCCTATGATACCCTCCTTTGTCAGAGTATTCTCAATGTAGGAATATACCAGTGATTATCTGGGTTATAGTCTGTTCACATGAATATACTTCCTCAAAAGAGAAAAGGATTGTGTGGTGAAATTTATACAACATAGCCATATGTAATACAAAACTGTAGGGATGAGACCTTTTCTTTTATGGGCTTGGATAAATATAGGGACTGTATATTGTGAGTAAGCCAAAAAATTAGCATTGCCAAGGTTTTCAAGCAAAAAATGAGTAGTGAGGAAAAACCAAATCCCTATTTTTACATTATTTTACAGCTATTCCATATTATTATTTTCTGCAGATTGTCATGCAAATATCATTTAAGAGGATGTACAACTTCATGAGGCTCTGGGCAATTTGCAGCATTAAAAACAATAAAACAGTAGTATAATAAAAACACAAATCACAAGAGTCTGAAAAAGAAACAGACTCACAATTAAATTGATGGCCCAAGACTTGAGGAAACAAACCATTTTTCAAGATTACTTGAGCATCATCAGAGTAAAAGCATATAGGTCTCTGAAGGGATGCAATTTGGTTTTGTCAGGATTGAACTGGATACTGTTCCAGCCTCTCATAGCCTCCAGATAGAGAGACAAATGACTGACAGCATTGCTTAGGTTGCACAGAATTGAGATATTCTGAGATTCTGAGTTGACAGATAACTTCATCTTGTGGTTTTAGGTTATGTTAGACAGAAGGGGAAGAGCACTGAGCCACCTCATAAATGAGCGTTCAATCTTGATTTAATTTTCTTTATTATGTAATTGGCATCAGTTTGCATCACTTGTGTAAACATGTAAGTTTGAAATTGTGCAAATGATGTAAATCAGCACAAATGATGTAAATTATGTTAATTAAGTATTCATGCAAATGATGTAAATTGATGCAAATGATCTAAATATGTTGTGAAGATTTGGATTTAACAGGCATTCTGTTTTAATGGATATCCCTTCCCCACAGTTGATCTGCAAAACTGAGGTTTTAATGTCCTTTTATCTTCTGCCTTCAATTTCTTTAAGCTTATTATTACCTATTTTTTTCTGTGCTCTGCATAAGAGTAAGTTACTTACTCTGACAATTAATAGAGTGATGACTTAATGTTAATAATAGAAAAGGTTTAATAATAGAAAAGATAAAAGGTTTCCTACCTGTAATTTAAACTGTTGAAGCAAAAAAAGGCTGAGGAAAAATCCATTTGTGGAGTTTTTGCAGAAAGCATTGTTCATTCAGCATTAAACATCTATTGTACCATAGCTGCTACAGGACATGGCCCTGGCCTTTCTGATGTTTGTGAGACTGCTTAGAGAAGTCAGTTCTGGGTGAGGTCAAAGCAGTATGCTGATCATCCCCAAATCTACCTCAGGCCAGATTGAGAAAGTTATGAAAGTCCTCACCTAGAAGGCTGTGAGGGTCTGGATAGGTAGAAACAAGCTAAAACTTTGTTATCGCAACACAGAATTACTGTTTGTCTGGAAACATCTTGACTCAGTGTACCCAGTGATTATTATCACGCTTGTCACCCTTCTATTTGATGGTAGCTGCAACCAAGGGAACTTAGGCTGATGAACCTGGGAACTAAATTTAAGGTCTACCTGGGACTATGTATCATTGGTAACTATAATTCACACTCTCATCACTGTATTATTAAATTAATAGAGCTGCTTTTGAAAAAAGCCCGGAAACTTAAAACTAATTCAAAATCTAGTAGCCAAGACACTAGCAAGTGCAAACCACTACAGGTGGTCCTTCTTTAATTATCACTTGTTCAATGACTGTTTGAACTTATGATGGCACTGAACAAGGGATAAATATAACCAGTCCTTGCAGTTACAACTGTCGCAGCATTCCGCAGTCATGGGATCATGATTCATAGTCTTCTCTGCCAGTTGCCAATAAGCAAAGTCAATGGAAAGCCAGCAAGAAGTCAAAAGTCATGATCACATGAGCTCCTCACTTACTAACCAGTTTGTTCACATGGTTTTTCAACTTGTAACTGTGATAGAGTTTCTAGTTCAGTTAGCATTGTTTAAGTAAGGTGTACCTGTATTGCAATAGAACATCTACAGGTAGTCCTTGTTTAACAACCACTCATTCAGTGACCATTCAAAATTACAATGATGCATAATGTATGGTATTTACAACTGGTCCTCAAAATTCCAGCCACCAGAAGCCCACATATCTTTCCCCACATGGTAACAGTCACATGCCTGCCTGCTGGCCTGCTTGTAAGCTGCCTGGGATTTGCTAAGCAATCCATGATCCCCATTTAATGAGGGCAATAGTGAGTACCAGGATTGCTATCTCTTAACAATATGGTCATGTGATATCATGCTTTATGACAGGCTCACTTAGTGATGGAAATTCCTGTGCCAATTACCATTGTTAAGCAAGGACTACCTGTATTTGTTAGCTACTTCATTAGCTCATTATACAATATCAAAGCAGAGAAAGAAATGTCAATTGCTAATTAGGATGAGAATCCTTAATGAAATTCTCATGGATTAGTCCCTACTACTAATTAGTTCTCTACTACTTTGCTCAAGCCTTTATACACAGATTTGAGAATATCTGAATCATAAATAGTTTCTGAGTCCAAAGAACTATTTTTGACTACAAAGTCCTATACAGGTTACCTGAAAGATCACCTCTTGTAAGGCAGATTTGCCCAATCTGTACGTGCGTGAGAAAGCTTAGGATTCTGTCTCTGCATCAAACTGAGGAGATATTGGCCTTAAGAGTGTCCTCTTTTGAGCTGCAAAAAAGAAATGGATGAAGACAGTGATGGAGGGGCTAATATCTAACCAACCTTAACTGATCTTGAAAGGCTAAGTATGGTAGGGTCACAGTAGCTGCTAGATAGGAGACCATTAGGAAAGTTCCAAGATCGTAAACTGATTGGGAAATAGAAAAATATCCTGGAAGAAGACAATGGAAAATCAACTCTGTATCATTGCCAGGAAAACTGCATATATGTGTCCATGAAGCCAATAGAATTCAAATTTGACTCAAGGGAGTCTTTACCTTTTTATGTGCAGATGAGGGGAGGAAAGATTGGACCCTCCTTTTAATTAAAATGTAGATGTAAGGAATTGTGACTGTTAAGTGAGAAAATTATAAAGGAAAGATAAGCACAAAAGTAAAAATTAACTCTTGAATCTGACAGCTTAGAGAATGGGGAGAAAAGAAATAATGTGCCTATGAAAGGGCTTTGAGAAAGAGCCAAGAAAGCTTAGTGACTTTTATACAAAAGTGACTCAATGAAATGCTACATTATTATAATCACAGGGAAAAGGTTCATGCTCATTATTTTGGCAGCATCATGGCATTAGACCCAGAGGTTTTGACTGTGCACCTCATAAGTAAGGGAAAGATTCTGGGGAGTATGCCAGAGAAAATAATGAATTGTCCATTCAATATTTAAAATGGCTTTTGGAAAAAAAAGCCCTTTGGTTCCTAATCCAAAGAGAGCTTCAGAATTCAGCATTAAGAAAAAAAGTTTATTGCAGATGGTATTTAATTTTCTTCGTGCTATCTCTTTAATTGAGAAGAGTATATATGAGAAGTCTATTAAAAAGGCAAGAAAAGAATGTTCACTCTTGACATTGAGCTTGGCGTGATTCCAGATTTTAATGCTTAGTGTTGACTGGTGCGATCCAGTGAAAAAAGTTTGTCATAAATAACCTATTTTGATGATTTCAGTGGGTCTGTTGTCTCCGTAGTTGAATAAACCTGGAACCAGATTATGTAACTTGCATTTAAATGTTGATTAATTTCATTACTATTATTGTACAACTGATGTCTGATCAGAAGTACTAATGAATTGATCTGTAAAATATCAGTTTTAAATCCTGCTACTTTTTTTGGAAAACAATCTCAATATAAATAATATTTATTTACAAACTAATAAACTTGTTTAGTATAAAGTATTCTCATTATATGTTAACATAACCAACTTAATTATTTCAGAAACTAGTGGTTAGGATGAGCCATTCAGGCTTTATATGTGATTAAAATCGAAAGAAGAGCCTATGTAATTCATATTTTCAGATAAGTGAATCGGCTGAGGATTGCGCTGCGTGACAACTGTCTACCGTGTCCTATGACGTACTTATGACATGGCAATTAAGAGAGCGAGAGAAACCTTGATGGAAACGATAATTATAGAGACCAGATATCGCTACTGAAGTACCGATACAGCCAGAGGAATATAAGGAATATGCTGTCTCACTACCCTCATCGACTATTCGCCTTTGCTGGGGGGCTCACCACAAAGTAAAGAAGACGAGCTATGGGTACTGTACTCGCTTCGCTTGGTGCCATTGAGCATGCCCAGTCTCAGCTCGCTAAGTTACAGTAGGCTAAAACTAGAGGCTTCACTCGACGCTATTGGGCATGCTCAGCTTTTCTGAGTCTGCGCAGTATTTTATAGCGGTGGGAAAAGGGGTCCATTTTCATGCTAGACCGGTTTCGGCGGGAGAAGTAAAGCAACTGATTTACGTACGTGCCGACCGCTCATTTCTCCTGGCTTTCTCGGTTAAAATTCTCTTCAGCAGTTTTAAGCTGGGCGATGAAAAATCGAGCGAAGGCTCGTAATGAAGGAAGGCCCGTGCGTGGGCGGTTGCTACGGTAACGGGCCGCCGGGTTACTGTGCCGGGAGCGTGCCGCGCGGACGCCGGAGGACTGGCGGGAGGCTTCCTGCGTGTCGGGGTGAGCGTGCCCAGGCCGGAGTCGGAGGACGTTAGGCGTGTTAGTACCGTGACCGGTGCGCGTTAGGAATCTAGCCGATAGATTATATATATCTTTGAAAAAGTTTTGCATTTTTTTCAGTTTTGTTCTAAAACATGACCTGGATTTAGGAGAATATACATAGACCCCGTCTAGCCGATGCCCCATGGCGGTGCCTATGCGCGCGCTCTCACTTGTGAAACATAAATGGGAATTAAAGCTGTCGGTGAAAGACAGTAATTGTTGGCTACCAGGATCCATCGATTCCTAGAAGATGATGCAGTTAAGTAGGTAACTTAGGGGGTAAACGTAGGGAAGCTCCCTATTTATTTCACCTTCTCTTTCAGACCAATGCTGGAGTCAACTTGGCCTTTATCGTAATGGTTGTCAATAATAGCTAATAGTGAATTTGCAACGAAGAAATGGTGAATGCATTTTCTTATATCAAAAGTTAATACAGTATGTATTATACAGTTAATACAACGTGAATCAATGTACAAGTGTGATGGATATGTTGCCAAATTAGTATGACCGTGCTTGCACAACATGTGCACACACACCTAACCAGCTGCATTTTAGCCTAGCATCTTGCATAATCAGTGTGTAGGATTGATTATGTTATAGTTTACTGTGTTTTCACAGGTCCAGAAAACTGAGCTGAGTAAATTTTGATTTTAATACTGTATATTGTGAAAACACTTGCCAGTATGGAGTAACTTGGAATAATGGTTAGCCTATTTAAATATTATGATGTTTCCTTACTGTAACTGTAGTTACAGTTTCAGCTACAGGATTTCAACTGATTGAAATCCTATGCTGTTTAGGATAGTTTCTGTAGGGATTGTTTAATAGGTTAAAAAGAGCATATATGTCACTCACAGATTCTGAAGGTGTAAGATGGGGAGCTGCCATATGACCCAGTGTTTTGTCATTTTCCTAAATCATGAAGTGTGATTTATAAAGCACAGAAGCTAGAGTCAACCCAAAGCATCCACATTATGACTTTTGATGAAACCAGTCCACCATGACACCATATAACTACCCTGCAAACATACACAAACACTAAAAACAGCACAGCAGGTATCTGCTTGCTTACAGTTTGTATCAGGTATCAGTTGAGGGAAGAGAGAAAACTGAGTCTGGGAAAATAGAAGAGCTGCAGATCTTTTAGAGTCCCTTACATTAAACTTCTTGCAAGCAGAGATAAGAATGTAGGTGACATATGTTATAAGTTTTAAAATCCTCCTTGGGCTACAACAGAATGAAAGAGAGAGGTATGAACACAATTCTCTGTTTTATACACTGGATGCTTCTTCGCTGTATAATCTATGCTGATTCAAGGCTGACCATTAGGTTTAATTTTTCATGTTATTTAACAAGAGATTGAGGAGGATGGGATAAAAAGATCATCTACCTTTTTTTTTTGTAATTCTCTCATGACAAAAATCAGAAGATGGATTATGGATTAATTCTCTATGGGCTTGGCTTATCTTGTCTGAGCTTGAAAACAAAGCAAGTCTGTTAATTTTAAATGAGAATTAACAGGGAATTTGGAGGCTATAGGCCAGATTGGGAATTTGAAAAAAAATGCAAAGAAAGATGCTTCTGTTACTGTTTCGAATGAAACTGTCTTGAAACACCATACTATATAGTTAATAAACCTGCAGCTTGACTCAGGGGCATCTTTACTGTGGATCCCACTTACTTCTACCTAACATAGAAGTGTCCAGATCTGCTGAAGTATTTTTGTGATAAGCAAAGCAACACTTTACATATCTTTGGCTTAATAAGAATGTTACCCTAATTTTGAACTGTACACAAAAAAATTAAGGTCAGAAATGTGTTGTAATCTCTATTAGATCGCTGATGATCTTCAAATGGGGGTTGGATGTCAGCAGTTAGACTTATTTAATGTGAGTGTGGGGTTTGACTAGATAACCTATAGGGGTATCTCCACCTTATCCTTTCTTATGTTTTGCATTAACATGCATGATGCAGGATGAAAACCACAGAGTAGTATAATATAAATGCCATCATTAAGCTAAAGAAACCCAAAGTAATATGTCTTTATAATGTAGGGTCCTACTTTTAAATATTTATGATACTTATAATGGGATACTTAGAACTATGAGATAATGTAATTGTATTTGGAAAAAAAGCCAGGTTCTTCATTGTATATGGGGTTAAAATATTTGTTCGTAAATGTATCTTTTCCTGTTATTTTTAAAAAAAATTAAAAAACATAAAATTACTTTGTAGGAACCATTCAGAATAAAAATTGGCTCAATTTTTCAAATAATGTCTGATTTTAAAATATTTTTTAAAATGTAGCTATTTTAATTAAAAGGAAATTATACCATGTTCTAAAAATAACAATTTTAACTTTGAATTTGAGTTGAGGTAATACAAATGAGATGAGCAAAGAGAAAGATTTATAACTGAAGTCTGTAGGTTTCACAAGGGTTCCACAATCAACAGCTTCATCATAAATGTACTTGTAAAGCAGACAATATGAGGTTGAAAGGAGATTTGATAGAAATTTATTTAGAACCTGTTGTAGGTTTTGATAATACTGCAGAACAGAATGATTATGACTCTCAGATTGCTAGTAAGTAAAGGAGTTTTATTAAAATATAATAAAATGTATACCCTAGAGCAAAACAAAGATTTTGAAGTAGGAACAAAACCCCTAATTTTTCTAAAGACTGGAAATCAGAGACATAAGAACTGTCAAGAGGATATTATACAATAGGCCGTACAGCAAGAACAATTGTAGGAATGAACTTTGGGGGGGAAATTGACTTGGGTTTGTATTTCTGCCTTAAGGCAAATTTAGCTTTTGGTTATATACCACTTAAAGATATTGTGGGCAGTACAGTTAAAGTTTAATTATCTGTTCTTGGTGAGAGACAATTTGACTTCAGCTTGGAAATTAAAGAGTAAACTTGGAGTTAGAAGGTAAGAGCCAAACAGCAATAGGAATCAGAAATATTTCTGATAAAATCTTCCAGGTTGAAAAATTTGTTTGGCTTTTAATTTTACTACAAGGTTAAATCAATTTTCTGCATATTTAACTCTCGGGACTTTCCTTAAAGACTCTGGGAGTTATGGATTTTGATCAAATATATGATTAATTACCCATAGCAGAATCAATATTTTCATCTTTCTTTGGAAAGAGGGATTTCCAAGAAACTGACATACACATTTGACATGATTGTGCAATCTCTGTTGAATGTGTTGCATTTTCTGTTCAAATATTACTGAAGAACAGTTAGAATTATTTTTATCATGAGCTTTTTAAAATTCTGGATATAGAATAAAATGAATACTCATTAAATGAGACTGCCCTTGAAAATCAACCAGAAATTCCAGCTGATGGACATGGTAACAGTCTGTCTAATTGCTGTCTGTCTGATAAGACCTATTATTGCAGTATATACACTAATATGGGAGCTGCAGTGACTATCAACATGTTTCTGAATGCAATTTAAGTTGATGATTAGCTTTGTATGGCTTGGGGCTTTGAAAACACCTGTTCCAAATAGAATTTGCTCAGTCAGTATATGCAATGGAGTGTGTCCACTGAGGATGCTCTCCTCCTGAGATATTTGGAAGGAGAGGTATGAAAGCCATCACTCTTAGTTAGAGTTCCCCTCCTTTGGAACAGTTGCCTTAACGGTCCCTTTTGTCATGATCTTTCAGAAACTTGTCAAATGTAGCTGTTCCTATGAAGGACTATGGTGAAGCCACAGTTTCCCAGGAAGGAGGGAGCACATTCCAAGAGGGATGTGAGACAAGAAGCAACACAGTCCAGAGCTGGATTGGAAACAGAGGAAGAGAGTTAGGATAGCCACTCCCTGGCTTCTCTCAGACTATATTCATTAGGGTGTGAGTAATAAAGATTTAGTCTGGCAAGATGTTTATTGGGCATAAGCAAATGACAAACTTAACTTTAGGAAACATCTTTGCAAAAAAGATTCCTGGATTGAAGATAGATATAAAGCAATGAACACTGAACTAGAGCTAGATATTCTGGGAAGTGAAGCTAACTGGCTCCTGAAAAATACTGCTAACAATAAATCTGCAGGAGGTTAAAATCTTACAAGCTGATGCAGTTACACTGCTATATGCAGTTTCTATATACTAAAAAAATATCTGTTTATAGTCCAATACCCAAACTGGGACAGAGTTAAGAAATACTGAAACCAATAGTGGTTGTACATGCTAGTCAAGATTTTGCAATCCAGAGTTCAACAGTATATAGAATGAGAACTGATAAACATGCATTCGAAAAGTGATGAACAAATAAAAGCTGGATTCAGATATGGAAAGGTTAACCAAGATCACATTGCTGAAATCTAGAGGGTAGTGGAAAAAGCAAGGGAGTTATAAAAACATACTTGCTTTTTTATTGATTATATGAACATTTTTGATTGTATACATTACAACAGATTGTGTATAGTTTTTAAAAACAGTCTGCCTACTGAAGAATTATGAACAGAAAGCTACTGAGTAGTTCAAAATTGGGACAGGATTGCTCCATGAGTGGATATTTATTTAATTTATATGTAGAATATATCATAAGAAATTCTTTCTAGAAGAAATTTTAATTATAATTGCTGGGAGAAATGTAAACATCTTTAAAATGTAATATGGGGAAAATAATTGAGGAAAATAATTGGATCAGCAGAAGAGAAACCATTTAGCAGTAGATGAAGTAAAATCAGACAACTCTCTGGAAGCATTAATAATAAAACTAAAGTTTAAATATCTTGGATACATAATGTAAAGAGTATTGGTGATGTTTTGAAAAACTGAAGACTAATAATAAATTATTGCTGCCAGAGTTCATGTCTCTTGTCTCCTGGAGTGTACCTGGGACATGCATCTTTTCTTTCATTGGTAGACTAATATAGTGGCTGGCAGAAGGCAAAGTGACTAAATGCTATCACTGATGAGACATGCTAAAGCTTACCAAAACTCAAAAAGCCATAACTGATGGACAATCCTGGCAAAATGATTTCCATGAAATCACAAAAACTTAAAAGCAGTTGAATGAAAGAACAACAATAATGCTTTTATCTTTTTTGTACATGAACTGTGCATATGAAAAGTGCAGTTTGGAATTTCCCTGTTCCAACTTGATTGGCACTGCTGCTCAGAAATTAGTCTTTAATAGAAAATATTTTGAATGATGATGATGATGTATTTTTATCGTTTTATGGAACCCTTTAAATGTCTTAGAGCAAGACTTAAGATGCTATTTTCTTTAATAAATAAATGATAAAATAAATATAAAGCTTTGACTCATTTGTTTACTTGGATTCTCTTTTTCTAGTTTCAGGCTTGTGTGGAGAACAGATCATGTTTAGGTTATATGCAGAAATACTGAGTATTGAAAACTTTAAAAAGTTCACAAACTTTGAAGACCACTTTATTTACTGCACTATGTTAATATAAGCAGTCGTATGACAGATTATTTTGGCTAAAACAGAATAGCAAAAAGATTTGAAGAACAAAAGAGAGACAAAATTAAGGCACCAGTCTATGAATCAGGAGACTATGAGTTTTAGTCTCATGTTAGGCATGAGACTTGGCTGGATGACTTTGGGCCAGTTATCCTCAGCCCAAAATGCCAGGCTCAGGCGACAAGCTGGTCAGTCAAT
>JANHZU010003057.1:102968-119065 GCA_032468055.1 Acrochordus granulatus | reverse complement strand
TAGATGTTACAAAGGAATGTTTCACCTCCCATCCAGGAGTCTTCTTCAATCCAGAATTTCAAATCCAACAGAATTTCAAATCCAAAAGTTTATAATGACCAGTTTAATGCAACATGATAGGACAATACCAAATAATCATGGTTAGGTTTAGAGTGATGAAAATTGGACATAGTTATTTCACATTAAATTCATGCATCAGTTAACTTCATAAATGCATGAGAAACTTAATCATAATCTTCCATACAAAGTAGGTACCTCAGACTTCATTACTCAATGGGAAAAAGAAGAAAGGATGAATATACAAGTTTGAACCTTGCAATGACTACTTTGTGAGTGATAAATCATAATCTAGAATATTATCTATGAGATGATTGGTAATCAGGCTATAAAGCAAATTTTCATTGGATTAGGCAATAGGAAAATTGTCCTAAGCAGGATATAAAGGAGCAATAAACCTTTCACTTCAAGAGTTCCCTTAGAATGCATTAGAAACTGATTGACTTTCTGTCTATCTATGTAGTCTTTTTTACTCTTTATTTTGTAATCAATGTGTTCTTTAACAGTAAAACCATCACGATAATGGAGTTTTGTTATTTATGAACTATCATTTTTTAACTTTGATATACACTACCCGGAATCACTTGTTTTGTGAGATGAATGGCTACATAAATTTGATAAATACAATAGAAGAAGCAAACAGTTAACTCTGAAAAATGAATAAAGTATTAGTTTTCTTTCAGATAAAAAGTAACTTATAAAAAGGTCTGTTTTTAATAATCAAGCTTGTATCATTATTGCATATTTTGAAGTTTAAATAATCTGTATATTTTAAATTTTCCACACCACTGAGTTTCACTGCTGTCATCAGAGAAGGATTTTGTTTTTGTTACATTTTCAAAAATATCTGGTTGCTTATAATATTATGTTTATTGTGTTTTTTAATTTGTATTTAAATGTATTTTCTTCAGCTCACTGCCACTTTACGAAACTTAGTAGACTTACTTCCATCAAGGTACAAATTCCTTGAGTATGGAGCAATTCCAGAGCTCTGTCTCATGTTGGAGAAACGTATGAGCGACAAGGATATTTGCACCAATGTGGCCAGAATATTCAGGTAACTCCACTATTTTTTTAAAATTATAATGCAGATCTTTTTGCTTTTTCGCCAGCCACTTTATTATCTATTGAAGTCTGTGCTTCCATGGAGATACTGTTTATATTTCTGTTGAAATACTTTGGATCAATATTGTGTTTAATTCCTTAATATTGTACTGGCTCGCCTTTTGAGTAAGAAAACTTACTCAAGTTTTTAAAACTTACTATCTTCCATAATCTAAACACAAGTAGGCCATCCACAGTCTGCTGGGCACCTTTTAAGTATATTTATGTTTTTGACCTGTGGTTTCTGTAAGAGTATCAGTACTTCATCTCTCACCCAACCTGTAGATAATGTAGGGGAAAGAATTACTTATTCTTTACTGCAAATAAAGCAGGAAAACAATAACTTGCATTAGGATTGCTATAAGAGGGTAGGAAGAAACTTTTTTGCTTCCTTCTTCTTTACGGCAACTCTGCTCAAGATTGCAGATGTTTTGATGCTTTCAGCATAAGGAAAGCAGAAATTTGCCTCAAAATCATTAGGAATAAAGAGCATAAGACCTTCCCATCTTCCAGTGTCCCTTTTAAATATTGTTGCAGTAGTAATTTTGAGTTTATTTATTAAATTTTTATGCCCATTTGGGCAGCTGATTTAATTTATTGGAAGGGATTCAGTTCTGCCTACTCCCCAAAAGATCTTGTGCTGTATATTATGTGTCTACATGTGAATCTGCATTTGAATGAATTATGCATGCATAAGCAAGCAAGCAGTCTCTCTCTCAATAAACAAGCAAGCTGCCATTTGCAAGCAAACAAGATATATATGTATGTATTGCTTGCTTGCTTATACACATATATAGCCTTGGGTTACTAAAGCTATTCACCTCTTCTCTAAGCCATATGTTCCTGTGGTTCCACATAATACAAAAGAGCAGCTAAGCACAGTGCGCATAGCTTGGCTTTCATATTGCACCTGTGAAACAACTTATATTTATCTTCCCTAACTCAGAAATAGGAATTAGTTGCACATGTATTTCTAGAACAGCTCAATCTATATTTAAAATAGTTTGTTTCCCCTTAAGTCATAAATCATTTTAACTGAAACACTGTTAGCTAAATGATTGCTAAGCTAATCATTTAGAAGCATCCCTTAGGAAGGAAGTAGAGGCATTGCTTGTTTTCCACATACAAGTTCTTATAGTCCATCTCTTGTATGACCCCTTGAGAAAAATAATGCCACTATATTAAAGAGCAGATCTTCTCCCATAGCAATGGTCAGTGGCAGCAGGCAGCCCTGAAGGCTGGATAGAATCACAGACTGACTTTTTTTCTTTTTCTGTTCAACAGTCCATAGTCTAAACAGCTCAGGGTCTTATAGTTTGCCCTCTTTGTTTCTTCCTCTACTGCTACTGTTTTGTCCTCCCTCCGTCCCTCCCTGTCTCCCTTCTCACTTTGTGTTTTCTGCTGCTGCACTTCTTGGCTGCTGTGGCTTTGTCTTTCCTCTTGAAGTGCTTGAAGATGTTTGTGTGTTCTGCAAGAAATCATAGTGAGACCTAAAGAAATAGGGGGGGGGTTGGGGTAATTTTCTATTGTATTTAGAGGTAACTTAAATTAAGCTTTTAACTGCCATTATTCCATGAAATAGAATTAATTATTTTAGTCACCAGAGTCATTGCCGCTTGCTTCTGTAATTGCTACTTGTACTGAACTGCAGAAAAATAGAGATTGCTAGCCTTTTCATTTTGTACCTTGAATAATGTTTAAAATCAGAACAAAATACTTAGCTTTCAATTGGAAACTGTAGGAGAAAACCTGATATATGTTATTGCTTCAAACGTGCAGCAAACTTTCTTCCTTCAATGACTGCTGTATGGCTTTGGCAGATTGTTCCAGATGTTATACCTTATTTTTAGCCCTGCTAAACAAATACCCAACAAAGCAGGTCAGTTTTTTAATATCCTGTTTTTTTATATTTTAATCCTTTGCTATGTTTGTGGTGTTGTATGTAAGTCCATTTTTAGAAACAAATTAATGTGTATTTACCAAATAGAAATGAATGTTGTCAGCCATTTGGGAACTTTGGAGTAAGCTCCTGATACAGTAACGGGTAATCCTTGACTTACAACTACAACTGGGATCAGAATTACTGCTCACCATGGCATCTTTTCTGCCATGATTTTTAAACAAATCACTGCTGTTGTTAAGTGAATCACATGGTGGCTAAGCAGATCCAGCTTCCCCATTGACTTTGCTTATTGGAAGCCAGCTGGGAAGCTCACAAATGAGGAGCACATGACTCCAAGATGCTGCAACTGTCATAAAGACATCCTGGTTGCCAAACAATTTTAATCATGTGACCTTGGGAATACTGTGACAGTCATAAATGCGAGGATTGGTTGTAAATCACTTTTTTCAGTGCCATTGTACCTTTGAATGGTTGCTAAACAAATGATTGTTGTAAGTCAGGGACTACCTGTAAAAGTAGGTGATACAAGCCTTCTAGTTAGTGAGATGTAATAATAGAGGAGAGTCTACTGATTTAAGGCACTGGGAGTTTCTTGGTCCTGAACTTGTATATTTAAATTTTTAACCTAAAATGTAATGAAAGAATAACAAAAAGTTGAAAAAAAGAAGAGGCTGACCTTTTAGAATAGTAAGATTGCATTAAAAATAGTAAATTTCCCCAAGTAAATAACAATCAGTTTTTTTCCTATTACTGAATTGAGTTCATACAGAATTGTGGTCTGTAACACTCGCATTTACATTTACTACTTATTTACTATTACTTACTTTCTTAACTAATTAAAACTATAAGCTGTATCAGTCCTGCATTTGGTCATAAAAGTGAGCAACTACAGGGGCACTCTAGTGGCCATAACTTTGAAACCAGGTTGTAAGTTGCTTTGTGGAGGTGGCTGTTGTAACTTTGAATGCTTGCTAAATCAAAGTCTTAAGTCACGGACTACATGTAGTATTACAAAATAATAAGCATCATAAAGATCATTTTTCTGATATACGAGTTGCTTGAGTCATTTATTATATTTTTATAATCCTATGCAGAAAGAGATCACTCAAGAATTATAATTTATATCTTTATGTTAATATTACATATAATACAAGAGAAATTATGTCTTACCTCAAGAGAAAAGTGAATCAGTTTTCACAATAAGTTTTATTTTGCTAAGTATGACATTTGTTTGTAAATATTGCCTCAGGTAGAAGTGGGAATGGATAGATAAAGATTAAAAAAACCCTTTTCTAAAATTATTCTTATCTCCTGTCTGTTTTCTACATTTTCTGTAGCATCATCCTTAATAATACACAATAAACTCTTTCACAGACAGTTATTGAATCACTGGATACATCTGTGTTGCTTTTATACAAATTCATGGCTATATTAATGAGTTATATAAACATTGTAGTTTGTAGCTGGATAGTGTGGTGTTGAGATTCGATTTAGATCTTTTATTGAAATATAATTACAAATGTGTGCTTAGAATGGTAGGAAGTTATGTTTTGAAAATGTTGCCAGACAGTTTGTGCTACAGTACGTAAAATATAGTAAACATTTGTGTCATTTGTATATGCAAATATGATTCATAAATAAAATCATCTTAGGTTGCATTATGTACTTTTTTATTTTTGTACTTTAATTATGAACTGTTGAATATTCTGTTCAATATGAACAGAAATAAATTTGATTTTCTTTCAAAAATTATTGAAATATTTATTGGAATGAAAATTATTTTCATTTGCAGCAAGTTATTTCCTTTCTTATGTTTAATTTCAGGATTTAGTTATCCGTATAATTTTCATTCTTGGCAATTTAACAGCAAAGAACAATCAGGCCCGGGAACAATTTTTTGAGGAGCAAGGAAGCATTAATACACTCATAGCATTTTTCCAAACTCACTGTGAAAATTATCCTAATGGTAAACTATGGAAAGATGATGGTGAAATAAAAAATCTCAGACACCCTTCTGAAGCAGAAGATACTCTCATCAAACTGATAAGAGTGATTGCCAATCTATCTATTCATCCAAATGTAGGTGCATGTTTGGCAACTAACCATCACATTGTGGCATTACTTATTACAATACTTGGTAAGAACTGCTTTTGAATATATAATCTATAGAAGAGGAACGAATCACCACTGTCAAAATCATTTGAATGACATCAATGTATTTTTAGACTTCCCTAATCTGACACATGCCCTGTGTCAAAGTAAATTTTCTGAAAGTGCTAGACACTCTTAAAATTGTTGCCCCCACTTCCTGGATTATCAGTAAATATTTGCATTATATCAGGGAACATCTGGAGCAAGATTTTTGAAGGCTTTTGGGTGTTCATTATGCCCAGTGGATAATCCAAACCTGGCCATGTCAATTGGGATTAAAATCTAACATACTCTGAGGGCACCAGGTTGGCAAAGGCTGCAAGGTTCAGAGATGCAGACTAGATGCATAGTGAAGAGTTCCCCATTACCTATTAACCACCTTTTATTCATAAGTCCAGATTCATTGTCTTACTGTTTAATCCACATGCCCAGTATTAAAGCAGTACTACAGCTATTGCTTGTCTCAATTCCAGGGATCTTCGTAGCTCAGGACTTCTCAGATTGGCTCCCATAGAATGGTAGGTGGTGATTTAGTGTCATCGAGGTTCAGCATGAGCCCCTACACTGGCTTAGGATTTCCTAGAGATGATACAAATCATCATAACATTTTTTTCCTTATTTTAATTTTTTTATAAATCGGAAAAAGCTGGTTAAGCAGTTACTTTCTCTTTTAGTTACAATTTTAAAAATTATGTTCATTCTGAGGATCAGAGATACATATGTTCCATTTTGTATGTGTGTGTGCACTTGGAGATTAGAAAAAACCCTAGCAATTTCCCCTTTCCTCACAATCTCTGGAATTTAGAGGCAGTGCCTAGAATGGCGATGGGATAAGGAAGGGGAAAGCGTGTGTTGGTTGCATGCTGTATAAACTGGCTTTTTAAATGATGGATTTCAATATACCAAGCTGCTTTACTGTTGTATAGCCTATAAAGGCTATTGTTATTGGGGTAGCATTCTTGTAATTTCAGTTTTAATTTCGTTGCATTTTAAAAACCTTGGTGACTATCATCTACATGATATCAATATTATGAGATGACCGGAAAGTAGAAAAGGGAATTGGTAGCGACCTGTCTTGAAAGTTTTTCTTCGCTTTCTTCAAAACTTTCCAAGGTCTTGCTGGGCATATCTTGTATTCAGATGGCAATGAGATGGACTTCTGAAAAAAATCTTGTGGCACTAAAAGTCAACACTGACTTGAGTGACTGATTATGGCACATAGTCAATCAGTGAGGGACTTCAGTAAGATCAATGTGTACATCTACTTGAATAAAATATACATGGTTTCAATGATACTTTGAAATGGCCTCAAGCAAAAAGCCTGAATTCAGCATCCAAATGTTATTGAAATGCTGCCAATTCCTTATTACAGCAGTTGATTGTATGGTGTCAGTATAACTTTTTATACTAGAATCACTGAAGTTTTGATGAGCTTCATAATCTTGACAAAAGCCTTCTCTTCTAAATCACTAGAGTGCAAGTCGGTTGAGGAATGTGAGGAGCTGGTTATCAATACCACTGCAACAATCAATAATTTATCCTTTTACCAAGTGAAGAATTCGGTAATCCAAGAGAAGAAATTACACATTGCAGAACGTAAGAATATTTTAAAAGTTATTTTCTCATCTTTTTCAATTACACAGTAATGCTCAGTGTTGCTTATGAATGGTACAGATCGGAGTACAAAATAATAAAAGGTGGTTATCTAATTGAATAATTTTTTTCAGATAATTTTGTAATGATAAAGCTGGTCCAATTTGGCTTCATTTTTGCCTTTATTGGTTAGCCTTAAAAAGAAGAACATGCTGATTTTGTAAGTTGGTTGTATATTAACTCCTTTCACTAGTTTTCTGTCTTTTGCTTTTGTTTCTAACTCTCTTTGTTTCTAAGTCATGCCAAAGGTTTGATTAATATAAAGCATTATTCTATAAATGAAAAAATGTTAACATATAAAAAGCCAATCTGAATATTACTTAAAGATATTAGATGAAAACTCACTGAAGAACTCAGATATACAATACGTTGATACGGAATGTATATCTTCGTAGATATTGTTGAATTGCACTTCTGGGATTTCACACAATTGGCTATGCTGGCTGGAGTTGCCACAACTTGTAGTTCAGCATCTTTTAGAAGGGTACAGGCTCCACATCTTTGATATACTCAGTAATAGATTAATTTGTGTGTTTTCTTGGCTGTGCTAGGAGTCTTCTCCAACACTAAAATTCAAAAGCATCAATAATATTTCTATCCTGTTTTAAAAATCTAACTTTTACTTATATAGAATGTCACATGGATTTTTTAGTTGCAGGATACTGATATTTATAAGAACAGCATGGCATCTGAATATTTTCCCCAAGGTCCTCATTTTTGTTTTCTTTGCCTCATCTCTGTTCCATTTTTTTCTCCATTCTAATTGTTTACTTATTTTTGTTCCATATTTAAGCTGCACCATTTTGTTTTACTTAAACTTTGTCACATTTTATTGTGACTCATCCAAACTGACATCTGCTCTTTAAAAAATGTCTCATCTCTGGCTGTTTTGAGGGTCATTATTTTGCCATTCTGCAAAGTTTTTCTACTATCTTGGCAGAATATTTTTAGAATTTACAAGATTCTGAATTAGGACAGGATAAAGTTCAAGAAGGTATAAAACTCAGGTTTGAATTTTGAGTGAGGTTCATTTCCTCGGGTCTGTAGAGAAGTTTTCCCAATACATATAAATTGTCTATAAATTTTCACTCTTTATATAACAGGGGAATTTTGAAAATATTACTAGTCACATTTTATGTTTCTCACTCAAAAAAATGTTGCAGGACTCATGACATTAATTTCTATTTTTAACTTTTCTACTTTATCTGCTCATTCATTTATCATTTATTTTAATAAATTAAAAAGGACAAATTGAAACAGTTCAATGTAGTAAATAAAATACTCATTCCACTTCTAATTGGACCAATCTTTTGCTCGGATAGTTCCCAGTCTTTTCCTTTTTGTGAATCTGTATATTATTGTCAAAACCTACGTAATCCAGATGCAGCATCAGGATGCCTATAAGTATCATGATAGAAACTTTATGACCAAATTGACAATAAAATATTAATTCATTCAAAATTATGCCACACTGTTCAGATTCGTAAGACTTTAGTGTCCACACACAAAATTAATTGAGATTTGGAACAAGAAAATAAGATCTCATGAGAAGTAATGATTTGCTGATATTGATGCCTTTTGACAATATATTCTACATATCAGAGCCATCCATACGACTTTCACAATTTGATTTGTGCCTTGTCCAGTTTGTAAAGGTGTGTAATGCTGGCAAATTTGTTGATTTAAATAAGGAAAATAAAATAAATGTATTCATTGGCATGGAATGCCTATTTTGGTGCCTTTCTTGCCTTTGGCTCTGGTTCAAAGTATTGCTTAGTGACTATATAATCAAGCCCTCATTTCTTGCCTCACTGAATTCTCCATCTCAGATCATTGCAGCCCAAGTGACTGTGTGCCATGATCTGACTTCAGTGACACTGTTGTTGCTTTTTCAACAGTGTGGACTTGAAATAGAGGAGGAAAAGAGTTCACATACTCAGCTACAACTCCTAGACTAAAAAGTCAGGATTCAATAGATGCCAAACAACGTACACTCAGATATGACTCATTCCTTATTATTTCTCTAATTAAATACATCAGAAAGTGTGGCTGCTTCTGAGTCACTAATAAAAGTTTGCCCACAATGAGTAAGGTCATTATGAAATGTCAAAACATTAAATGCTCTTGGGGGGGGGTAGATTGTGATAGGCTGAAAGAATAGCAGTGTGTGGATATCTTTCCATACATAAGGTTTTCTAAATCACTTAGGTTATCTCACATACTTTTTCTGTTTGCCTCAGACTTCCTGAACCTGAGATGTTGTCACAGAATTTACACAAATTCCAGCTCATCTATTAAGCTGTTATCAAGACATATTACAGAAGTGCTTTGTGAACTTTCTGTACTTCTTTAAATGCTAAAATATTTCCAGTGGATGGACAAGATGACCCACAAGTAAATAAACAATATCTCATTGCAAGATAAACTTACTTGTGCATTTTAGTTACAGCTGCTGCAGTAACTTCCAGGAACTATTAAAAAGCAATGGAGGAAATTCACAAAGAGAATTCCATGTTCTTCTTCCCATCCCAATTTCTGGAAGAGCTTTTCCAAGAAATCTCAGTTGCTTGTTTTTTCTTCTTCTCTGGTTATATACTATCAGGAGAATCTGAATGCGAACAGATTTCTTAATGAGTTTTCTCACCTTTGTTGAGTGAGTTTTTTTCCTTGAACTGAAATTGCTTTCTCCAAAATCTTCTTTCTGGGTGATTTGGATTACAAGTTCAAATCCAGATGATTTGGATTACAAGTCCAGCCACTATAGGGAATGAATTATGAAAATGGTAGACGTTTTAGAGAAAACCTGGTTGAGGATAGTTGATTTTAGAGAAGCCTCTCTCATACAATTCCAGCTTGAATCATGGTTTCCCATTTCCATGCTCATGAAATTTCAAAGTAATCATGCATCTATTTATTTTCTTAGTTCTTTAAATAGCTTCTCTTAATCACCATATTTTGTAGTTGCCACAAATACAACTCCTGCTCCATATCAGGCAGACTATTCCTGGTCCTTGTCCAGTGGATTCTCCAAGTTATCACTATCATGCTTCTCTTGCTTATACTGGGTTCCAAATATATCTGTTTTTCTTTTATCCACCTCCCACAAGCCCTTTAATTTATCCTGAACTGAGGCCATGGCAAATAATCCTATATGAATCTTCAGGGTTTGGATAAGAACTTGGCAATATGATAAATTAATTTTTTGAAACTTAAGTGCCTTCACATTTCTGGGCTTCATTTCCAAACATTCCTAAGAAAGGCTGTGCTTGCTAAAGAGATTGTTGTCCGGTTGTTGCTTTATATACTGTATGTAAATTTTTGTTAAAATACTTAAAAAATGTGAAAATTAATATAAAGTAATGTAAAAGTAAAGTTGAAAAGTGAAAAAAGCAAAGAATCCAAAAAGTGCAAGAAAAAAGCAAAGTTAAACATAGAGAAAGAAAAAAGATACTGAGAAATGGCTTCAGAGAATCTTCACATCAGTTATAAGTTCTGGACAATGATAATTTGAATTCTCTCTCTAAAGTTAGATCAGCATACTATTCTTTCTATAATCTATCCTGGGTAATCGTCAAAGCCATAAATTACAAATTCATTTTTTTTTTTCATTTTTATTCAAAAAGTCCATGAGAGATTTCTGCTTTAAAAGTTTTCAGAAAAATTTTTGCTTTCTGCACTTAATCTCTGCTGTTCAAAAGTAAAAATTACCTTTTCTAACTTATCCCATCCAAATGGAATTTTCTTCTGTTTAAGCTGACTGTCCAAAAACCCCCCCCAACAATCTCTTTTCTTTTACACACTGTTCCTTCTGTTGAGAATGTTAATGAATTAGCAGGATTGTGTGTTCTTAATTCTGTGTTCCTTTATTTTAATTATTTTACAAATAAATACAGTACTTGACATTATAGAGAGTGTAGATTAAATACAATGGCAATACATAGTTACCTATAATAATAGCATTTTCTGAACAAAATCCAGCTATTTTTCCCACTGAAGGGAATTAATTATTTATTTATTCAACGCATTTGCATGTCCCTTAAGGGACCAGTTGAGTTGAATCCCCTTTTGTTATGGTGCTTAGTTGCCATTATATTTTGTCACTTGCATTTACATATTGTATATGTTTTGAAGTTATGTGGGGGTATCAACGTATTTTTGTTTTGCATCATGTCACATTGTTGTGTTGAGCAGCCCTATGTATTAAATATATAAAGCGACCAAGCTCAGAGAGCACCAAGGACACCACGAGTCAACCCTGAAGTACAAATATTCTCTACTATTGGTAATAGAAAAGCATGAATTGAGTGGATAATCTCAGTTTTGAAAGGGCAAGAAAAGTAAACCCACCAGGAGAAGGAATAGATAATTACATATAAATTAGTCTTATCACCCTAAAAGATATAGCTGATGCCTAATAGAAGGTGCTTAGAAGAAAAAAAACTGCCATTATTTCAGCCAAGATATTAGGAAAGAAAACCGGTCTGAAGTCAGTTGATGTGGAATTAATTTCAGTCAGCTCTGTCTACTTCCTAGATAACTTCTTTTTTTTATAATACTCAAGGTTCTGATGTAAAAATAAACCAAGTGTAATTTCTAAGATTCACAGACAGATCAACAACATCATTTCGTTTCAGGTTTCTCTCACATCCTATTTTTCATTGCTAATAAGAACCACACAATTTGACACTTTTTCTTTTACCTGGCTATCAGTTAGAAAAATGTTGGACTCTATGGATGATCTACAGATGAAAAATAACTGATATAAATGAGATATAAATGATTAGCACAAGCCAAGACTTGATATGCCATAAAAAGAATGATACATTATTTCAAGAGGCATTTAGCAAATTTAAGAGGCATAAATAAATCCTCTGAATTTCCAGGAGAGGAAAGAACATTCTTGATCAATTTGTCATCAGATTGATGCTGCTAATGTTCTCTTTTTTTCCTCACATTTCTGTCCCCGTTTACAAATAACATTAGAGAACACTATGAAACTTTCCCAGTACAAAACACCTTTCCTTTCCAAAGTGAGAATCAGGTCTGTTTAAGCAAGAAGCATATTCAGGTAGTCCTCAACTTACAACCTGTCATTTAGCAGCGATTCGAAGTTACAACTGTCATATCCCCTCCACAGTCACATTATTAAACCTCAGGCACTCAGCAACACAGCTGCATTTATGTATGTTTGGAGCATCCTCCAGTCATGTGACTGCATTTTATGATGGTTTTGCCAAAAACTAGCACTTATTGCCAACTTTGCGCAAAAACCGCAACCACAGTGAACCATTGGGCAGGCTCCATTAGGGTTGTACATTGAGGACTATCTGTAGCAGCCATGTTTTTTTACTACAGAGAAAGAAAATGGGATGACAAAATGGGATGGTGCTGTGGGAGAAACCAGGACTGAATCATGTGTGAAGAAGGGGATCAGCTTTGAGTCATTACACATGATCAAGTGAAGCATTACATATATGCCAAGGTCAGGAGCTTTGGCACTCAGAAGGAGAAATTCTTGTAAACATTAAAACAATAGTTTAGAATTACTTTCATTTACCTCATTTCCTTTCATCCCAACATTAATTTCTCCTTCTCTCTCACACGCACAAAAGGGAGGAAGAAAGAAAGAGTTATTTTATTTTTCTTTTGCTGAGAAGCATGTAGAAATTTGAGCACGGTTTCTGACCCTCCAAAGCGGGTGTAGACTAGACAATGTTAGAAGCGGTTCTACTCAGATAGGATGGAGTGGAGAACAAGGTTCAGTGTTTGTCTATTACCATAGAAACAGATGCAGACTGCTCTGGGGGTGGCAGCCTAACTGAATCCACCTGTTCCAGTTCCCATGACAGGCCAAGTTTTGCAGACATTAATTCAGAGAAACCATAGGTGTCTGACCGAGAGGTTTGCTGGTGAAACGGAGAAACTGAAGACATCTATTTTTCAATGTGAGTTATTTATGATACCTGTCCTGGGGAATTTCCAACTGACTGCGTAAGAGTTTCTTTCATTTTGACCCTTCTAATAACATTGGCTGTGAAATGAGCCCTGCCTATCATCAAGAATAATGATCCCATAATGGATAATTACCAGATTGCTATGGGTAGCTTCAGATGCTATTTTGGGGGTACCATAAGGAAAGTCATAGTTACCTGCCAGATGCATCAGCTCAGCCAAGGCAGTAGGAGAGTCAGAAACTACATATTTGAGTTTAAACTGGTTGCTGCTGACCTTGGCTGGAATGAGTCAGCATTAATCACAGAGTTCAGGTGGGAATTGAATGATCAGATTGGAGCTGAACTCATTAGGAAGGGGAAGAGACTTTGGACCCTGAGCACCCCCCTCTCTGGTCTGACTGAACTGACAGGAAGAGGGGAATAGATTAACCCCATGTTTCCCTTGAAGCTTACTCCATCTGTTGAGCCAACGGAGGTCTTGACATGGGGAAAGGTCATTCATTTATTTCAGATGATTTCCCTCCTTTTTCTTCTTCCATTGAAGCACTCAGTTCTGAAGAAACTTTGGAGGCTGAAGGGGCCACAGTGAACTGGTTATGATGGAGAGGAGGAGGGTGTAGGGGAAACCAGGATTGTGCGAAGAGGGAGATTAGCCTTGAGTTATTATGCATGATCAAGTGAAGGAGGGCCAACCTCTGGGAGGACCATTATATATAACCCAAGGTCAGGAGTTTTAGCACTCAGAAGGAGAAATTCTTGTAAACATATATAGCCATTAAAACAGTAATTAGAATTACTTTCATTTATCTCATTTCCTTTCATCCCAACAGATGCCTCCTTATAGGCACCAAATTAAACAGCACAAACGTGAGCTTTGTATATTTATTTAGGTGGGATTAGAAAGATCATTTGCGAGGTTTGCTTAGGGTCTTGGTCGCTGTTAGATAATTTAGAGCAGTATTTTTAAATTTGACAACTTTAAGATGTGTGGACTTCAACTTCCAAAATTTCCCAGTTGGGGAACAGCTAACATTCTAGTATTCTATGTGAAGTATTAAATCTGTTTTCAAGAGAAAGTACCATAAGAAAGTGGAGCAAAAGAGCATAAAAGTCATCTGTCAATAGCTAGCAGAACTTGGGCAACAGACTCAGCAGTAATGAGGGTCAAGGGATGAAAACCTTCCTATTAGAATGAGTTGTTTTGCTTTTATGTTTAAAGTATAGCAATTACAGTATTTCTAAAATTGAACTTCAATATCTAAATCAGTTCATGCAAAAGTTATGCTAATCTGAGTCCTCCACTGACCTCTGTTTTATCTATTTCCTTTTTCTAGTATCTTTTCAGAGCACAGAGATGCAGGTGGCTTAAATTCTGATCCTCATCCACTTTGCCCAGAAGTGTGACATTGGGTTGAAGGGAAGCCTCACAACTTCCTTGAAGTCAGTTTGCAAGAGTAGAGAGACATTCTTTTTTATTCTTATGGTAATTGATAAGGATCATTGGAGCAAGTTCTAGATATTTTTTCCAACTAACATGGTCTTTGGGGTTAATTTATATTCCATTTCCTCTCCCTTACATCCTAAACCCTCATTTCTGAATTTCAGCAGTGTGATCTTAGAAAGCTCCAGGGGCTATATACACTGAGGATGGGAGCATGTAAGTTTCCTAGGATCTGCTTTGATCTACTAAGGTCAAATTAACTCTCTTACTTTACTGTTGCTATTTTTTGGGAGGGAAACTTATAATACATACTTTTTCTTTCTATTTCCTAAGCAACATACGTGCATTCCCTTGACTTCTGCAAAATGTTTCCATTGATTGTTGTGAAAGTAAAACTGTGAATCAGTTACTCTTTGAATCACATTTCTCAGTCTGCTCCATTTAATTATCTAGTTATTTACTGGAATTATTTTCTTTATTTTTCTATAAAAGTACTATATTCTTTATTTCGGAAGTGTATGCACATTAAATGAAATTATTATTGTAATAAGAAGTATAAAGTTTGATTTTGATAACACTGAGGTATAGTTAATGTTTAGATATGAAAACTAGAAAGAATAAATATCCATCCACCTGCTATAGAGACTTTCTGAGTTTCAAAACCTTTGGATATTTCACACAACTTCGATAATTCCCAATTAGCACAACAAATTGTCCTACTAACTAAAAGTAACATAGACTACAGTTCCAACAATTCTTGAATTATGTATGGGGTAGAAAGCTACTAAACTATTTATAGCTGTAAGTATTTAAGGCCACGAGGCAATTTTTTTTAATATATCATCTTCTTAGTTAAAATATGAAAATATAGTATGGAAGAAAGTGTCCAACTCAGCATGCAAGAAATGCTTCACAGCCCCTCTCTTTCGTTAATTTCTAAATAACCCACTCACTTCAGATATGAGTGTGAATGAAAGTGTGAGTAAGTGAATACAAGAATATAAGAATATGAATAAAGCTTACAGTTTAGAGCTGGCTGGAATGAGAAACTCAGAGAAATATTAATTTTTATACCTAAAGCTGGAAAAGCCATGACTTTAAGCTGTAGAACCTGAAGATAAACAACTAAAAGTCAGAAGAAAACAACAGCTACCTAAACAAGCCTGAAGTTACAGCAGTGTCTGAGACAGGAACCTCAGCAGGAATGGGAGGATCCAACACTATGAAGCACAGAATGTCATTCAAAAAGGTTCGTTCACAGATTTAACATAGAAGGTCAGAAGCAGTCCAGCAGGCAATGAGCAGCTTTATTGCAACTGTAGCATAGTAGACAAGGCTATCAAAAAGACACTGCAACTGACTTTGGGGAGAAGTGGGCAAGAGTTTGGGCAATCAAGACTTACCAAAGAGGGCATGTTGTTAGAGAGAAGCTGCCAATTGTTAAATAGGCTGGTTGGGAAGGCTTTTTGGGAGATGGTGGTAAGAGGCAGTAGGCTTCAGCTGGAGGAAATCCCAGCAGTAGGCTCCAGTAAGAGGCTTGTATGACCTGTTAGCCTCAGTTGACATTTAGCCAACTCACAAGAAACCTGAGTAGTTTATAGAGGGACCCCATGGTAAATGTTCGCAATAAACTGTGGCAAATTCTTAAAGAGATGGGACTATCAGACCACCTTACTTGTTTCCTGAGAAATCTGTATGCACATCAAGAAGCAACAGTTAGAACCAAATATGGAACAACAGATTGGTTCAAAATTGGGAAAGGAGTACGGCAAGGCTGTATATTGTCACCCTGCTTGTTTAACTTATATGCAGAGTACATCATGCGAAATGCTGA
>JANHZU010003057.1:88879-101158 GCA_032468055.1 Acrochordus granulatus | reverse complement strand
AGTTAGCCAAACACCTCTGCGTTTCCTCTGGTGTCGTGGGAGCAGCACAGTCTCTGTTTGTTTTGCCCTGAAAGTCTCCTTCTGTCTCTCATGCATCTTTCCACTGCAGACTCCAAAAAAAATGCTTGTCAGATGCATAGGAGAGAAGCAAGCAAAATGTTGCATGTTTTTTCTTAGCTTACAAAGATGTAGACTAATTAGTCTTGTGATGTAACATTTCTTTTATCCCATGTTCCAGTTTTTATGCCTGAAGCACTTGCTCTTCTGTCATATTTTTGCCACATACTGTCCAACAGGAATGCTGTATTATAAGTTTCATTCTTATTGGAGCTCATCAAATATAAGTAGCCACTGTAATTAATGTAGAGTTTATATATACCTTCTTAAGATCTAAAATTGATTATAATGGGTGTATATGTATCTGATGGGTTTCACTAAAAGCAAAATGGTCACAGTTCCTACTCTTTGTGCCTAAATGATAAAAATATCAAAGGGATATGCGCTATATGCTGTGCTATATAATATATATATAGGCATCATGACACTTTTAGCCTGAGGGCATGATATGCAACAACTTTTCTCTCTGAGAGTTTAAAATAAGTAAGATGTACACTCACTGTTTAATTTTTTCTTTCGCTCATACTTACTGCCCTGCTTTTGGAATTATTCCTTAAAGTATATTAAATGCAGTATATTTTCCACTAATAGTGCTTTTAAAACTGTTAATGAGCAGTCATATGGATGGAATTCTGGAGGCTATTCGGGTCTTTGGTAATCTTTCTCAGAACCATGAAATCTGTGATTTTATTATTCAGCGAAAGGGTGAGTTCCTTTCTCATTAGAAAATACCATTTTATATAAGTAACGTAAATCATATTTTTATTTATTAAATTTATCTGCCATCCAACTCATGCAAGCAACTCACTCTATATATCAAACCATAGAATAAAATAAACAAGATACAGTTAAGAAGAATAAGATGGGGAGGGTTGAAATAAAGATGGAGCCATCAATCAAGCAGCCATCTTGCTGATGGCAAGTGGCTATCAGGCCCCCAGACCAGCCTGCAGAGCCATATCTTCAGCTGTTTCCAGAAGGCCAAGAGGGTGGGGGCTAATCTCAGCCCAGGTGGAGTGATGTTCCAGAGGATGGGCACCATGGCAGAAAAGGCCTGACTTCTGGACCCCACCATATAGTCACAAAATGTTGCCTGTGTTTGCTTAAAAGAAATGGCTGTTGAAATGATCTGTGTAAAAAGAGTGCTACTTTAAAATGCTTGGACTAAGATCATGAAAGGAGATTCTGTTTTTAATAAAATGTCATTTCATACAATGCTGTGATTGTCTCTCAATTAAAATACATCCATTTTAATTTTAAAAATTTGAAATGTCCAAAATGTTATGTGATCCCATGCATGAGTTCAGCTTTTATATCAGAGGACTTTTAAAAAGGATATCAAGAATAATTGTGCTTAGTCATGCCAAGTCTTCAGGTTGAGATTACTGGAATGAGCCTGTGAAATATGGCATTTTCATTAATTGCATGGAGAGCTGATAAATGATACAGAAGTCAGTATTTCAATCCTTTAGAAATGGTACAGCAGTATTCTGATGGTGCATCTGATGCAGTTACCTGTTCTTAAAAGCCAATTTATTCTCTCTTTTTCTTCTGTGATGTAGTGTACAAGTTCATGATTGCTTTACTTGATGCCAAACACCAAGATATCTGCTTTTCAGCCTGTGGAGTTCTCCTCAACCTTACTGTGGATAAAAGCAGGCGTAGTATTTTGAATGAAGGAGGAGGAATTAAAAAGTGAGTCCTAGAAACTAGCTGAGTCAGGATGTTGCTGAAATTCAAAGTGGGAAGGGAAGAATTATCTAGTATATTGTTGTTTCTATTTTCCTACGAGGCGTCTACAAAGATCCTAGATTTGCAAGGGTTTAATAACTGCTATTTAAAAGCAAACATTGGTTTTCATCTATTATTACGACAGATTAATCGATTGTTTGAGAGATTTTGGGCCCACAGACTGGCAACTGGCTTGTTTGATATGCAAAACTTTGTGGAATTGCAGTGAGAATATTACAAGTAATGAACCTTGCTTTGAAGATGATGACTCAAAGAATCTATTAGTTCTTCTTATGTCATTTCTAGGTAAGCTGTAAAAACAATCTCACCATACTTCTTTAATGGATGGAAATAAGAACTATAGGAAGTTGCTTACAGGACTTTTTTCCTACATAGTCCATTATTTTCTTCACCAATTTGCAGTCTTTTCGAAGTCTTAGTAAGAAATTATTAATATTACCAACTACTTGATTTTATATTATTTTTTGTTAAAGAAGCTATCTGTAATTTGAGAGCCAGTTTGATCTAGCGGTTCAAGTGTTGGACTAGGAGCAGAGAAACCCGAGTTCTATTCCTGCCTGAAAGACAGCTGGGTGGCCTTTGGCTAGTCATTCCCTCTCAGCCTCAGGAAAAAGGCAGTGGCAAACCACTTCCAAAAATGCTGCCTAGAAAACTCCAGGAGTCAAGTCTGATTCCCAGGCAGAAAAAAAAAAAATCCAGAACCCCTCAGGAAATTTATCTTAATTCTTTTGTGCACACATTCTTTTTCTTAATTATTTATGTTGCTAGCTGGTGTATATAAATATATAATCACTTAATGTTGATTGGTAGGTATTTGTTCTCTTATAGATGAAGAATTGGCACTGGCTTACAGTTTTGACAGTGACTTAAGAGAGTATCACAGACTTTATTGGGAAACAGAATTCAAACCTGTGGCACAGAAACTTCTCCAGAGAATTCGAATTTGAAAATCATTATTTGAGCTTCTAATACTGCATTTCAAGATGGGTGTTGAGTCAATCAGTATACAAAGCACTTCTGCAGCTGCTTTTGCAAATTGATATCAAAACATTTCAGTACATTGTTTCCATGAAGAATGCCTTTTAAGTTTTTTATTTTTCTACACAGTTTGTACATTTTAGATATCTTTTCTTAAATTTCCAGTGGCATTTAGGAAATAAAATGAACTAATTACATCTGAATTGAGTATATTTTGATTTAACTTTATAATAATGTCATGGCTTATAGTTAAGAATTTATAGATTACAAAAATTAGTACCATGGTTATCAAGTATAGTTCAAGTAATTCAGACACCATTCATGCTTGAATAATTTTTAATGTATAGAACTAGTACTGCATTTACTCAACAATTTTAAAATGTTTAGATATGATTCAGACTAGCATATTCTGCGTCTATTGTTTTTAAAATGCATTAAAAATCTCAGTATAAATGCAGATTTTTATTTTTTAAATAATTGCAAATGTATTTATGTAATAAGATTACAAAATTGTCCATATACCGATTAGCCAATCTGGTAAATTAGCCAATCTGGTAAATGAAATAGTTAATTGACTTCACAAATTAAATTCATATAGCAAGGAGCAAAATTGGTATTTTTAGTCAAAGCCAACTTTAAAACTGCACATTTGGCCTATATGTTTTGGATCAGCATATGCTTTGCATTTTTGAATAAAGGAAATAGCAGATGCTTCCTGTTGAGCTGTCAAGAATTGCAGTTCAACTTTTATTGTTTTTCTCTCAAACACAAATTAGAAAGACACACCAGACACAGCATTCATTCCTCTATTTTTTAATGAGTAATGCTAACAAAGTCTGAAAAAAGAGGAAAATGTTATTTCTTTTATTTAAACAACCCAGTAATACTGACATACTTCCTACAAAAAGTTTATATATGACACAGACACACACACACACGCGTCAGTCACTTAATGTTTTTTTTTTTTTGCTGTTTTGCTCAGCTACATAAGCTGCTTCGAAGGGACAGGCTGTAGCAATGAGTAAGTGTTTTATTAAGAAGCTATTTGATGCCTGAATTAGTATTTACACACCCTTGATAGCTTCTAGGAATACTGAAGTAGATTATCCGTCCTTGCTCTCATCTATTCAGCTTTTCATTAAGTTGCAGATTTTTAAGCAGCTTTGAAAAGTCTCACATTGCCTCACTCTGACGTAACAGACAGCAAAAGATTCTCTTAACAATCAAAACTGTTAGTGTAACATCCTGTACAGCTCTGTATTATCAGCAAGGATCTTCTTTAATATCACATACAATGTAGGCTCAGACAATAGCATTGCTTGCATTTTATAGCTTAGTAACTAGAATTGCTGGTCTCTTCATTTAACCAGCAAGTTCAGCAGCATCAGGACTTGTATAAAAAACATAATTCTCAATATCAAAAAGCAAAATTCTTATCTTCCAGATTTTTATCTATTTGTGACAATAAAGATTTCAGTAATTAGTTGTATGCCAGAAGTCATTGCCTCTTATGCTAATTGGAGCAGGCTGGAATTCATTTGAGTGCATCTCTGAACAAATGTCTTACCGCCAAGCTCAACCTCAACAGTGATATCCATTAAGTAAGGAGCTGGAATAATACTAGTAGTAGCAGTAGTAATAATAATAAACACTATGGCACAAATAGTTTCATGGCTTTTAGCCACTGCTGGTTGAGAAGCCTCTTATAAACAAGCACTGTTAAGCAGCCCCTATGACACCTTTCATCACTACTGCCCAAAGTTTTCACGTCATGTAATGAGTAATGGCTCTCAGAGCGTAAAGCAGTTCAGCTTGCATCCGTGCTTCTATGAGAAGCAAATTGACATGAACCTTAAAGAAAACAGATGAAAAAGAGTTGAGTATCTCTTGTGTACTACAGTATTCTTCTAAGGCATGCAGAAACGCTAGCAATATTTCATCTGGAAGCCAGACAAAAATCCATGAATGTACTACTGGCTGATGATGGCGGGGATCCTATGCAACAACCAGTGAGATGGACTGCTGCTATATGTGCAATACTCACTAGACTGTGAGCCTGGCTTTAGCCTGGAATTACTAAGTACTGTTATCAATGAGACAAGATAGCTCTAATCACAAGGTTCTACAGCATTTTCTTCAATACGGTAAATTAATGTTGCTATTTCCACTAAGAGCAGTGATATAAAGACAAGCATTACAGACTGGTGAAAGTGTGAACATTTTCTAAGTGAAGATATTTAAGTCACAGCTGATGCAACTATTAAACAATTCACTCTACTAAGTCATAACACACAGATGCACAACATACCTTCTCGGAATGTTTGAACTGCCTCCAGAAGCTGTCGTACATTCTATTCGTGGTCCTCTCAGGAGCACATACCACAGTTTTAATATAAATTTTGAAGCTATGATCCAACAGCTGATTAATTTCACCATAGTCATAATCATCATATCTATAGTAGGAGAATGAACGTGTTCAGACTTTGCATTAAGCACTGACATTGTTGCTAATTACAATAATTACTGTGTGATTGCTTGCTATCTCACAGCCATAAGTTTTGATCTTAAAACTAGTTCTGCTAGAATCCCAATTACAGTAGTAGCCTGAGTATTTTTGTCCATTCCCAATTTGTTGGAAATAACACACTTTCCCTTCTTTGGCATTTTGCCCTATTTCTTTCTTCTACTCTATGCAGTCCTGCCCAGGCATAGATTTTTGGATACTGCAGCTGTTTTTTGCCTTTTCAACTAGATCTGTTGCTTTCTCTAGCAAATTCCAGTGTCCTTAGTAGTATCTTCTAGCCTTGGATTTGGGAGCAACACAAGACCTTTGTTCTGGAATCACTTTACTTTTAACATTATGGTTAGCTTTCTCAGGGTACATGGTTCTTATCTCAAGCAGAATTGCTATCCAGAATTTGTCTTTAATAACATTTGTTTTTAAGAAGTTACCAATGCAACTATTTTTTATCCAAGTTTTATGTTCATGCCTTTGGAAATAGGTTCTTGATATAGACTGAAAACTGCTAGTATGTGTTTATATGTAGTGCAGGTGCATAAAGCCCATATGGGAAGCAATACTTCCAAAATTAATAGATAACTAAAACTGATCTGGTACAGAAATTTCAGAAGGACCAACCTGATTCCAAACATACAATGAATATAATTCCAGATTGCACGTCTAAGCATTGATGTATCCACATCTTTATGCATAGCCATTGTGTTGTAAGTCAGGTTGTAGGCAATTTGAAACTTCTCATCTATCAATTGTCCTACATCTGGATAGAGACGGTTCACCAGTGAATACCCATGGTCTTCCCACGAATAGTCCTTAAAAGCAAAATAGGTACATGGAAGCAAGTTCTCAAGAACAAAGTAGAAAAATATATTTCTAACTTTAATCTTAAAATCCAAATTAGGGGAATAATTGCTGTGTATTCCAAGCACATGGATACCCTTATTATCTTCTACTGGTTTCAAGTATAGCTTTCATAATAATGTCCTATACATTGCCTGAGGATGATTAGTAAATGTTCAGAACTGCAGGACATCAAATTGCCTATGCCTGCTCTAAAGTCATAATCAAAAAAACATCCAGTGTTGCAATTTATACACCTAACAGCCTATGAACGCTTTTCATTTTAATACATATACTGTATGACCTACCTGTACACGGAAGGTAGGCACATGCATTCCATGTCTCGAGAAATCTTTATAGCCATAGCTAGTATCCTCAAAGTGACGAGATACATCTCTTGTTGATGCTGATTCTTCATCTTCTGTTAAATACATAACAAGGTAGTTTCACAAAAAGCCTAGAAGCACATTGCCACATTATAATAAATAACATCTGTAATAGATAAGGAAAAGCATTTTGCAGATAAAATACAGCTTTTTTAAAGATGCAGTACTGAAACTGCCCCTTTATAATCTTTGTTTTTAATAAGGATAAGGATCAATACATGTTAATTTTATACATTATGGAGAGCTGTAACTCATTTGGACATTATTTATCCAATAGCAGAAATGGGCAAGCTTGTTTTCCTCTTTTTGAATATGTGAAAAATAGCCCTTGAGAATGAACCTCTCCTTAATTATTGTGAAAAGGGTCAGTGTAAACAGGATTAGGAATTAGCATCAAATGTCCTTGCTTCTGATCTTACTGCCTCTCCATAATTAGAATGATAGGGTATATAAAATTAACATCTAGTCTAAAACATATTAAGAAAGCTCACAGCTTACATGAATCAACTACACAAGCTTAGGTGTATAGTAGTTGCTACCACTGTCATTTTTGAGCTAAAAGTCCATACTGCAAATACCTCAATTCTTCTACTATCAAATATAAAACAAACCTGGTTATTCTAGAGGCACCTTTTCTTGTGCTGACAGGAGAATGGATCAATGGAGTAGAAGACTTGGCTTGGGAATGCCAAAACATACACACTGATTGGCAACACATACTCTTCAAATCTGTATACAATTTGTTCTTAGGCAACTATGTATATATACATGCAGTGGGCACCTGTGGCCAGGAAAGCCTTTGTACTTTATCTGGCCCACCTGTTGCACCTTTCCAACACTGGGGACCCTTCAGACAGTCATTCATGCCCTAGTCATCTCACGTTTAATTAGTGCAATGTGCTCTATATGGGGTTGCCCTTTGAAGCTTCAACTGCTCCAGATTGCAGCAGAGTGAGCAGTGATGGGTATACCTTTGTAAGCCCATGTAACAACTCAGCTTCATGAGCTGCACTGGTCACCATTTTGCTTCTGGGTGCAATTCAAAATACCTATAAAGCCCTATATGGTAAAGGCCTTGGCTACTTGAGGGGCCATCTGTTTCTTATAGTATTTGTCCAACCAATTTGATCTTGCAGGGTTGATGCACTTCAGGTTCCTTCGATTAAACAATGACATCTCTTGTGACCTCACACCTTTGGAGCAAAGTCTGCCCTCTAGAATGAAGTTCAACTGGAGATCTCTACTCCCTGCTCTGCTGTCATTTAGAAGAAGCATAAAGACATGATTCTTCACCCAGGTCTGACTGGTCTGGTCATGCTAGCCATTTTTTTGGTTTTATTGTAATCTGATTGTGGTAAGCTGCCTCGACCTGGTGATGTCCAGCAGCGTACATTATTGATAAATAATGATGGTTGGTCAGATGTCAGCCAGATACTTAGATTAGATTTGGCATTTTTATCTACCTATTGAGGATAAGGACCTAGGATAAGCAGATGTTGTTTGATGATCTTAAAGGTATT
This sequence comes from Acrochordus granulatus, assembly GCA_032468055.1. Classification (NCBI taxonomy): domain Eukaryota; kingdom Metazoa; phylum Chordata; class Lepidosauria; order Squamata; family Acrochordidae; genus Acrochordus; species Acrochordus granulatus. Next base: position 93,047 of record JANHZU010003057.1, on the reverse strand, counting down.
GTCACAGAATGCAAGCTGATCCAAGTAAATCTGCCTTTGCAACTGACTGATGGTGATTTTGTCAATGCTGATGGTGTTCCAAATGTTTTGGTGTTCCATTAGTGGTGGTTCCCTCTATGATAATCTTTTGAACCATCAAAACCGCACAGATTGCCGCCTTTTGATAATTTTGATTATCAAAATTTTGATAATTTTGATAATTTTTTGAGAGGACCTGAAGACATGGTTTTGCCAGCAGGCCTGAGACCCCAGGATGATACAGAGCCCATCAAGTAGTTTGATTGTTGTTGCCAGTGGGTGTGAGGCTTATTCAGTTTTATATTTGGGGTTTTACTTCTGTAAGCTGCCTGGAATCATTGAGGGTATGCTGGGTGGCCATATATATTTTCTTAATAAATAACGTCATTATTATTATTATGGTTAATTATAGTCAGCCAGATGTTTAGACTGGATGTGACATTTTTATTCATCTATCAAGTTCTTCCCAAGGACCTGGGATAAGCAGGTATTGTTTTTTGATGGTGTTAAAGTCATTATTATTAATACATACATAAATGGAATTGTTAAAAGGGAGTAAGTGACATAAAAGTTATGAACCAGATTTCTGGTTCTGAACATACATTTTCAGTATTTCCTAGTGCCACTGAAAACTTACTCTGATCTGGAATTCAAAATCATTTATAGTGTTTGAGTAGATATACCACACAGAACTTACAGTTTAAATTTGAGGGCTGAAATAAGAGACCCAAATTTGCTGACTTGCTCCATGGAGCTAATGAATTCACATTTATTTATTAAAAAATCTGTTTTATCCTTTTAATGATTATGCGGCTCTCCATTTTTTAAAACCTCTTAAAAAGTTTTAACAGATTAATTGTAAGGATGGTTGTTATAAATGAATGTGTTAAACTGAAAAGCGCTAATGTGACAATTTGCATCATGTGCTCGATACCATTAACACTAATTATGCCACTTGTGTTAATGTATATAATTTGCATAATGGTGCTGTTTCACAAATGACATAAATTACATCATTTACTTTCTGTTTGTAATATGATGTAAATGATATTAATTGGTGCAGAAAATTGGTCTGTTCCTTACAAAATCTTTTTCATCATGGTTTGATAAATCAAGATTCCGCTATCTCTCCTCTATAGTTCCCTGAATTCTGAGCCAACACAGCCAAGAGATATATTACTTGGGAATTCAGTGGCTGGAAACCGAATACATTTGGAAGGCAGCAGTTTTCGAATATTTGGCATAGGCTCTTCTCTTCAAGTTTTCAGTCTGTGCCAACCTGAATTATATTTTGCAACAAATCTGAGAAAGACCCCATTTATTTAAGATACTATATTTTTGCGCCCACCAGTCATGGCATCATGGACAACTCAGGCATATAACTTGAGCTGAAAGGCAACTGGAAGACTGGGCAAGGCTGGTACCTTAAGCCAGTGAAGTCCTTCAGATGCAAAGAGGGACTCTTGGGAATCACCCCACATGCTCTTGGATGATCTGCAGCTGCCTTGATGAGGAGAAACAGGGGTCCTCTTAAATTGGGTGTCTGTTGATTAGAGAGTGGGGATGACAACAAGTCCAACTTTTGTCTTTTTATCTACCAATGCCAACCTGGTCTTAGTTTTGTTTCTCTCTCTCTCCCTCTCTCTCTCTCTCAGCTCAGCTATGTGTGGATTAAATTTTTCCTCTGCTAAATAATAACATTTTAAGAACATACTGAAAGGCTTATCTGCTTTGAGGGAGTGATGATTTATACTCCTTACATGTATACAAAGAGGGGAATGGAACTGAAAAGTGCTTGGAATATTGGTCTGCCTGCAACTTGTAAATTGGAGGAGGATTAGTTAAAATCAAAAGCATGATGCATGCTATGTATTTTGAATTGCAATTTTGAATTGCAAATAGAGGAATCTATTTTTCATTTTTTGTTTTGGTTATCCGTGGTTTATTTATCTTATCTCATTTTCTTCACTGAGGATTGGCTGTTGACTGGCAAAAAGTGGCACATGATGAGGATTGTATCTACTAAATTAACTCTTCACCATCTGAACTAAAGTGCTTACACTTCAAAGTTGTCAAGATTGAGAAACATTCTATTACAGTAAGAGAGATTTCAGATTAATGTTTGAAAAAAAAACTAACCATAAGAGGTAAAAAGATGGACCCAGAGAATTGCTCAACATAATTTCACCAGTTAAAATCCAAGATGAAAAATGGCTAGGTTTTCTGATTTTTTATTCTTGAGAAATGTGGGTAAAGAAATGATGGTGAAGACTGAATCTCCACGTATCTAGTCTTTCTTGGGACAGAATCTTAATTTTACCACCATGGTTGGAAGAAGGATGAAGAGAATCTTGCATGAGGTGTTTATAGAACAAGTTATCAGCTAACAACTTTCTAGAATCATGCAAATTCTCCACCACCACTACCACTGTATATATATATGTGAATATTTATATTATGTGTGAATTGTGTTGGGACACAATTATACCACCATCACTGGGATGATAAAAGCTTAGAGGGGTTGGAAAGAGATTGGAACAGTTTATCTTCTGGAAATCTGCTGAAATATTTGTCTACATTAATAAAGTTGTGCTTTTTTTTAAAGTAAGGAATAAATAATTTTTCAAGAAGGCAGCAGTCATCTCTGTGCAAAAAAATTAAGGCCAGATTGTTTTCTTAAGCAAGTGGTCAAAAAACACAAAATTTAATTTTAGGAACAAGTTTAGTCTCCTCAGGTTTCTTCTTCTCCTGAAGTCCTTTTGACCTGGATGGACAGGTCTTGGCAGTGAGCTTGCAAAATATGAAACATAAATTGTGATATCATGATGCACATGACATCATGACTGGAAAGAGGAAGAATTGCATTATGATGTCACAATGTACATTTTGGTACACTGTGGTTAGGAATGGATGTCTACACCTGGAGTCATTACCCTTCTATTCTATAGTACCTTCTGGCAAGGATCTGGAATACTAATGTGGGCTCCAAATTTCAGCAGAATGCATGATTAGAAATGGCTTAGGAATGAAAGAAGCAAAAAACGCCCACTTTGTTCCTTCCTTCTTTTTGAAAGAGGAATACATATTGACTGAACATTTCTAATTCTCCATAATTATGCAGCAATTGGACTTACATTGTAAGGGCAATTTTGAGGATGGATGCCTTCCAAAAGTGTCTAAAAGAACCCTTTCCATCCAATGAACGGGTCTATAAAAATATATGATTGACCAAACCAAGAGCTTTATAATTGATGTTCTGCAGATTTTAAGAGTGAGATACAATTTGCAGAGGATGGAAGGTCCATAAGCATGGTTTTCAGAGATGCAATTATCTCCAGATGCCTATTGATTTCTCCTGACTTAGTCTATCTTGAAATTCTTTAATGTTACATCTGGGTTTTTTGGGGCAAAAGTAGTCTGGTCCTATTACTGTTTCTATGGCTGGATAAACACAATGTAGCATGATTAATCTAGTTTAACAAAACACATTATAAGTATCCTATACCCCAACAAATAACTAAAAGGCAATGTCTGGCCAATTTTGGCTGACCCTGAAAAGCAATACAGAGTTGGGCCTCTTAATAGTTAGATAGGAGATCACCAGGATTGCCAGCAAAGTTGCTTAGAAAGTCTTAAAAACATCAGAAGAAGACAATGACATATCACTTCAACACTGTTGAAATGAAAATAATATGGTTGTATTGATGATGCCACCACTGAGATACATGGATACGGACTTAAAGAGTTGTCCTGCTTCATATAGTGGGATAAGGAAATGACTGAATTCCCACAATATCCTGAACAAAAAAGTTGTAAGTCCTATTTTAATCTGCTGTTGCTCTCTAAAATAACAGTTCCGGGTGATGGACCTTGCTTGTGTGTTATTTCCACCAAAATATTTCCGCCCTAGCATTCTTTTTCCTGACTCTCTGTGGGGGTTTTTTGCAGTCAGATGTGACCCTGCATATCTTGTTCCCACAAGTTATTACAAGTTTAAAAAACAGGCATCTGGACTGGATTTTTTCTCAAGTCGAAGACGTTCCTTCTGTTTACAACAGTCTTCTGAAACCCATACAAAACAAACCAGTTTCACCAGGTCATCTGAAGGAGCAGCCCAGGCTGGGGAGGATTAATGACTCATACTCCAGCT
>JANHZU010003057.1:40911-52638 GCA_032468055.1 Acrochordus granulatus | reverse complement strand
GGGCAAAATGGTCTTTTTCCGTTTCCCTTGGCAATGTCTTTCCCAGGGGTCTTTCCTGGATGTTTTGGAAATGTTTATCATTATAACCTTCCAATGTGCTATGAGAGGGGAAGAAGAGGTGGGCAGGAGAGGGACAGGCTGGATGGTGCCATGCGAGGAGGGCTATGTGTGTGTGTGTGTGACAGGGAAGATGGAGGGTAAATCTTCCTACACTTTGAAAAGAGTCCTGGCTAGAGTGAGGAAAACGGGAGATGAGAGGGAGGAGAAGAGGGGGTGGGTGATTGCTTGGAAGGAGAATCTAGAATCTGAATCTTGGGAGTTCTTTCTCTTGAACGACTTTCATTTAATTTATGCTTTTTACGCAGCGAGAGAGAAGAACCATTAGCTCTGTTGTGAGATTTCCTCATCTTGTGTGATTTGCTCATCTTGTGGAACACTCACTAACGAATCTGAATCCCAAAAAGTGTTCTGGAACACATCAGGATACATATATAATACCTATCAGCAGTTTCTTAAATCAAACACATTTTTCCCAGCTCATGTGGCTGCAAAGGGCAGCCATTCAATATTGGAAAAGATATGACTGCTTTAAATAGTTTAAATACTTCTCTGTGGAGAAGTAGTATGTTTGTGTCCCTCCAAAGTACTGCACAGAACTAATATATATCTCTTTTAATCCATTATTTTTCAGTTGTTATATCTTAGGATTCAGGAAGAAAGAAACAGAACCTGCAAAACTGAAGATTTGCTATCTTACCCATGTATTGTTGACAGATTTCCCATGTGAGAACAGAACACTGAACTGGTAAATCTCTCATCCAAACATTCTGTTAAATGTGCTGCAAGTTCAAAAATATAACTTGCATTCTGATACAACTCCTTAGGTAATGCTTGCAAGGCTAATATCCTTTTCATAGTGCTTTAGTGTGATAGAAAACAATGGGATAAAAGCTTTATATGCCTCAGCTTACAATTCCACTTCATGCTAGATAACAAAGACAAAGCTTTATGTTCCAGATTTTTGCAGAAAGGTTATACTTCTATACACTGACTTTCTGTATTGATGAGCATGTGTGCACCATCATTTTCCACTCACTATCCCATCATATACTGCGCTTAAATTAAGATTTGAGGCTTATCTACTTAAGCCCAAATTGAAAATATTTTGGGTTTCTGCAACTCAGGTCTCAAACCATTGCTTAAAACCCAAGTGATGCAAACCCAAACTGATGCCTATTTTAGATTTGGATAATAAAGTGAGGCTCAAACCTTAAAAACATTGTGAGAAATGGCAGTAAGAGGATAGTATACATATGCTTATTAGCCAAAGTTTTCAGCCTAGCATGCTTATGTGAACCCAGATGGTGATTATGTGAATGGCAAGCTCAGCTCCTTTTTAGGAAGATGGAATATAGGAGCTAAGTAACTGTCATTAAGGGGACCATCACTTATAGAATTAAAAAAAACCCAAAATAACTATAATATGAAGAATGATAGGCAGGGCAATGAGATATAGTTACATGATCCATTCTGATATGTCAAACTTATTTCCATATCTCACAACAAAGGTTTCACATTTTTAATGATTCCAAAAAATGGGTTTTGCCCTTTCAGCACAGTTGCTCTCTGGAGTGATCAACTCCATTATCCTGTAACATTTTGCCTTGGATCATTTTCACACATTATGTTGATTTTCTGTGCCAATAGTCAGAAAGGCAAGACAAGCAAGAGTAAGGAATTATTCAAGAATAGAAGGTATAAACCATGCTTTGTACCTGAACATGCTTCAGAATAGCCTCAGTCTTCTCTCTCACATCTTTGAAGGGACACCTCTTGGAAAGCATGAGCAGACGAGCAAGCATTTTGTTCAGCCCGCTTGGCGCACTATTTGCAGAGGGCAAGAGTCCTTCTGCAATTCCAGGAGACGCACTGCCTGTGTCCAGAGCGACGGCTTCACTTTTCTTTAGGACCACCTGCTTTATGTTTTCCAAGGCGCCTTCTCTCGTGCTGGCATCCCTGCTGCACAGCCCATCCCACCTCATCTCTCCATCTCTGTCAGCCATTATTTATGAAATGAGGGTCCTCAACTTTCTGAGTCTCAGCGCCTTGGTGCTGTCCCCATGGTGAGCCTTCTCTGGAAAATCAAGAGGACTTGAGCAGAGCAAAAGAAAGAGGGAGGCGGGCATCGCCGCCTTACCTGTCAACTCCTCGTTATTCAGCACCAGCGATGCTCTCGGCCACGGAAGCGGCAGAGCAAACCGATGAGATTTCTGCCACCGGCGGGCAGCAGGTACTTCGACTTCCACAACCCGGGCCAACTACAAACTTCTATGGAGAATGACTGGGAACGCCAGGCGCGGCCTCCTTCCTTCCTTCCTCCCTCCCTCCGTCCCTCTACAAACCACCTCACCCTCTAAGGGAAAAAAATGAAGTCCGAGCTTGCCTATTTCAAAATTCGGCAAAACTCGCATCTGCAATTCGCTCCCTCCCTTCTCGCCTTTGGCAGCACAGCCAGAACCCGACTCGGAAGGCGAAAACAGCCAAGCGTGCAAAGGCGAGCGGGAAAACGCGGGGGAGGCTGGGACCGCGACTCGAGATTTTACCTGGAGAGGTGCCCAAGAATCGGAGCAGGCGAAGCGACCAGCCACACGCCCGCTTCCGACTCTGGGGGTCCCGCTCTTCGGGCCCCGGCCCAAAAGGCGGCCGCCGCCCGACGCTCCCACTCTCCCTCCCTCCGTCCTGAAGCCACACAAACCACCCGCTGAGCCAGCGCGAAAGGGATCCTCCTCAGCCAATCCCGTTTTAGCTGCAACCAATCAACGTGAGAGATGCCCGAGGTATCTGGGACTTGTAGTGCCAATCAGGCGGAAGCAGAGCGGTCCTAATCCCGAGACCGAAAATCCCTAAAAAAGGGGCAAAAGGGGGCGGGGAGGATGCAATTCAGGTTTAATCACGTGGGCCTACGACACGAAATTTTGGACCGGGTTTCTTTTGTGGTTCGTTTGGTAGTGTCAGCGTTTTTGTACCGAGGCGAGAAGTATTGGACGAGGTGGACGAATTGTAATCCACCCAAGTTTTTCTTGTAGTAAAGTACCAGAGATTGTTGTTTCCCCTGCTGATTTTTACAGGGATTTTTATGCAGGAAAGGTAGAAACCTTTGCAGTTTCTAAGAAGTTCAGAAATAATAAAATTAGAAAGGTTAGATTATCAAGACAAGAAACAGTTTGGATGTATATAAATGTACCGAGTTTTATTGTGGTCTGAGTTTTAAAGTATTCTGTAAATAGACTAATGATATAGTGAACTCTTGAAATGAGTTGTTCAAAAAAATCATTGTCGGGCCCTTCCATCCACAAAGCTACAGATCTTTCCTTTTCCTATACAAGGATGGTTAATCAAAAAATAAAAACAAAGAACTAAGTAGTCTCCCATTTTCTAATAAGGTTGGCTGACACTGTTAGCTGCCTTGAATAACTTCAGCTTAATTTTTGTGGATCACTGATAATCTAATCATTGCAGCCATGCCTGGCTGTAGATGGATGGTATCACCAAATGCTGCTTCTCTTCTAATATGTCGTCATGAGTCTGGGATGTGTGCTTGCCCGACTTGACAGCAGAGAAGCAAGACTGTTTGCATCAGTAAGATAATACAGTATTAGTTTATTGCAAATAAATTTCAGCACATTTGGTGATAAGGGCATGGATTGGGGGGTGAGGGTACAATAAAAATGGGATCATCTGGGATGATCATTTCTTGTCTTCCTCTTTTTATACTCAGAGCAAAAAAACCCTTCTAGGCTCTTTCCCACAGAGCTGTTCTGTGGTCATCTGGCTGAATAAGGAAACCTGAAAAAATGAGGTTTTGGCAAATCCACTGCATTAATCAGTGAAAGCAAAATATCTAAAGTTTATTATGCAAAGATTAGCTTCCTGATAAGATGTTAACTATCACATTCTGAGTATGTGTACTCAGTGAGCTTAATAATTTTCTTTAAAAACTTAAAAATAGTAAATTTCTGTATACTCATGCTACTCCGATACCTAATAAAATACAACTTATCATTGTAGATGGATGTCATGTCTTTTATAATCTGGGGCATGATATATGTACATTCCCAATATTTTCAAAATAAAGAGTACAGTATATACAAAAGGACAGGACAGGAAAGAGCTTCTGTCAAAACTATTAAAATTTTCAGACTTATTCCAATCATGCTATTTCATTTCAGAATAGCAACCAATCAATCAATTTGCTTTTTTCAAAAATTTCATCAATTCCAGCCATGATTTTCTCAAATTAGCTCTTCTTCTCAACTCATTCATTTTTCTTCATACAGAGATATTTGTTCTGCATTTCTTCATTATTTCATGCAGAAATGTTCTGCATTTCTTCATTTCTTTGTTCTACATAGTCTTCATTTATTCTTTGTGCAAATTAACTCAAAATACTTTTTATAGCAGTCATTCCAGTTATTATTCCATCATATTAATTCATCATCCATTCATTCTTGACACTATCTACTCTTGTATTACACACACCTTTTAAGCATCTCATTCCCACTGCATTTAACTTTTATGTATCTCCTGATATACCCAGTTCTCAATTTCATGTAACAAAGAGGGCAGAAGCAAACTTATAGATATAACCATTTTCACCTCTTTGAGCATTTCTCACAACAAACCACATACTTTGTGCTACTTTTTACCAGCATTTGTATGTCTTAACCATTCTCTACCATTCCTGACTTTAGCAAAAATTCTATCAAAGCATACAAATTCATCTAATTAATTTTTCACCATTTATGTATAACTTGCAATGCATAATTTAATTTTCCCTGTAAAATTCAAACACCTTACTATTAATCATGGCTTTGATCAAACGACATAACACCTTTTGTATGAGAAGGAATAGATTAGATTACTAATTTTAGAGATATCTGTCTTATGCAACATTCCTAGCTAACAGTAAAAATAGTACCTCCTAGATTTGGCACACTTTATAAAGTATGCCACAAGTAGAACCAAAGTTCAGGTTTACCCGAGCATGCTCATACTATACAAGAGACGATTTATAATATGGAAAATACCTTATAAATCAATATAGCCCATTAGTTAGAAAGTATATGCAGTATACCAACCTGAACAAGATTCCCTTTTAAAAATTTCTCCATTACTAATGATGGAATTATGTGTTACACTCTTCCTCAAAAAATTAAAAATGTAATATGTTATTTTTTTTCCTTTACTCTAAATATAATCCCCTCCAAAGTAATCTCAGGGGATTATATTTATCCAAACATACTCTTCTATATTGCCTGAAACTAATGACAGGATAAATTCATAAAAGAGATAAAGGCAGGCCAGTTTATCTTACATTTGGTATTATGTGTTAGTCAGGCTATTCATTTGGTCATTAACTTGGCTCTTGCAGAATTTAGGGCTTAAACAGCAACGTTAAGTACTAGGATGGGATCAGTACTTAACTCTTCTAATCTTCTGCAGAGTATATAAGAAAGAGTATGCAGAAAGTATACATCACTATTCTAAAAGGTTAATAATATGGCTAACAGAAAAAATGATACAACTAACAAACCATAATATATTCAATACCCTTCTAGTTATAGAATTTAACTACAAGAAAAATATAAAACTTATTATGAATATATACAGATGTTCTGTATATCTCAAGAGGAGAAAAATAATGGACAAAATAGTATAGGATTAAGATTTGAGACAGTGGACAAGTATTGCAACAACTATTGTCTCCTAATAAAAATTATTCCTAAAACTAAGAACCAAAAATTTGTATAAAATAATTTGTGAATGCAGGGACAGTGATATTGGACAAACTGTTCTTTTTCCATAAATAACCGAATTAAGATCATGAAAGCAACATTAGGCTTCAGGAACATATGGCAATTAGCATTCACTAAACACCAATCTCAAAAGCCAAAACAAAAATACATTAACCTCTAGAGAATGTCAACATTCTGGCACAGTATAAGAGGTATTTCTGTAGAAATTTTACCAATTTATAAACATCCCAATAACTGAAATAGAATTATATGGTAGCTGTTACTTGTGGGCAATCTGTTCCATCAAACGTAGGTACCATGACATTGGTTGCCATGGGCTTGGATGTCCTAGGCATCTGTTGATTATAGTGGTTTTCTCTAGCTTGAAAGCATCTGGTTCCTTCCTTGCCATCTTCATTCCTTATACTAAGGAACTGTGGCATAGATTTTTTAAACATAAGACAATTGGACTTTGGCTCCCAGAATTCCTGTGCTGGCTGAGGAATTCTGGGAGTTGAAGTCCACTTTTAATTAGTTTTGATAAAGACTTTGTGATGAAGTTGAAAGCTTAATCTTAACATCAAAATTAAAGTCCAGTTAACAAGATTTACAAGCCTCCAGATTTTTTATTACCTGGATGACTGAGGATTCTTTCTGCATTCACAACTCTTTAATTAGTAGATATTTGGAATTAGACACATGTAAACCCATTAATTTTAATTGACATAGACAATTCTAACACTATTACTGAATTACAGTGCAATCCTAAACATATCTAAGATAAAAGTTCCAGTGAGTTGCATGAGACTTAACTTCAGGTAATTAGGTAGAGGCTTGCTGCTTTATTTTTTTTAAGGATTAGGATTAAATAAACAAAATACCTTCCTTCTAGGGCTGTAATTAAGAAAAAATGCATCCATTTGTGGAGGCATACTAGATAAGAGGTCAAATTTTGTCTTCCTGTGTCTTCAACTTATTTTTTCTTAGAATTCCACTAATCTGATTTGACTACAGCACAGTCTTCCCTAGCCTAGTATTTTTGATTCTAAGACAGCATGGATAATATGCTACATCAGGGAAAAACTGAAGTGCGTAGAACACATCTGAAGGGTACCAGTGGGAGAAAGCTGCTTTAAAATAAGAACTTTTCAATAAAGCCTCTGGTCTTACCCCTTGGCAGGGTAATCCTTGGCAGAAGTTTTGTGCTACCACATTAGTATCTCCAATGCTACTTTCAGTGAGTTAGCATAAAAATGACTATCAGCTAGGACAGTATCTCATTTGCTCCTATTTTTCCTTTGCTGCAAAGGAGAAATGGAAATTTCTGCTGCAAAAGTAAAAAAAGAATCAATGGCAGGCCACTTTGCAGAAGGGTTGGCAAGTAGCCCCTCAAGGAATGGGCAAGGAGAGGATGACGGTGGCAAGGTATCCAGCTTCCTTGGGTACAATTTCTCCAGTGAGAACCTTCCTATACCACAGCCCCAGAGGAAATGCTGTAAAAATATATCCTATGAAGCAGAAGCTGAAATGAATTAACAGGTAGATGCATGAAAGGCATCATTAGATGCATGAAAGGAGCCTAAATAACATAAAAAAGCATTTTGGGTACTAACAGTAGTTTTGTGTTATTAAATGCATATTTCAAACACATAACTTTTCATCCTTATTAGATGCCCCCAAAGAAATGTTGAGAATATATTAGAAAAACTGGACTATTTCTAAAGACATTGTCTTGTTTCAGAAAATAAGGGAATGACAAAAATCCAATATTCCATTGCTTTTTACAGTTAAATTTAATATATTATACTGTAATGCAATGATTTGTTTCCCCATGCTGATGCAAGAGTTCAAAATGTATACAACTATTCTCAGAACTGATGAATTCTCAGTATAGTTGTGATTATATAAAATGCTTACATTATATAAATGGCCTTTTAAAGTCACTGAATTATTATCTGAAGATTTTAATATTTTATAATGGAGGTTAGTGGAGGTGATTTTTGGAAATGTTGGCAAGCAGAAAAAGAAAAGAACATTATTTTATTTTGTTTCCTCAAGCTAACAATCCTATCAGGAGGAATTCTCTAAATATTCACTGAAATATGTACAGATGTTCAGCCAACTATTTTGGACAGAAAACATGTTTTAAAAGTTCACATTTCAAGCTGATCTTTCTAAACAGTCCATTGCCAATTGTACTGGATCCTGAGAACAAGAGCCAAGAGAAGGGTGTTTCCTCATATTGCTGCTCATATTGCAGCTATTAACTTGAATTTTGTTTGGAATGTGGTCAGAAACTGAATGTTTCAGAATGTGAAAGTTGAAATGCAGTCATATTTTGTACATAATCCAATAAACTATCTCAAAGATTTGACACAATAGTTTTCTTGAAATGCACAGTAGCATTTTAAGCAATCCTATTAAGTATAAAACATATTTGAATAGTAAAGCATATTTAATTACCAGGTTAAGCCTTTTCTCAAACAGTTGCTCAAAAACTTTCCTAACTAGAGAGTGAATTGTGGCTTTTCTTCTATTGTGAGATTAAATTTTGCCCATGAAAAAGATTTTTTTGTCTTCAAAAGTCAAAATTAGTAAATCTGATTTTGTAAAAGTTGATAACATTTGTGAAAAGCTGTAATATTATTTTCATAAGATTCATATTTTTAAATACAGAATATGTACTCAGTGGATCTTAATTTGTTTATTAGAGCCTTTAGTTTGATTGTAGGATTAAAAAATATCAGTATCAAAACCCTACGTACACCTACTTGGGAGTAAATCTCTGAACTCTGACTATGTAAACAAGCAGTTTTATTCAAATTCACTACTACTGCTTAGCATCTAAACTAGCTGTTTGTATTTTCATTCAGGGCAGTAATGCCAAGGTTTGGGGGAAGGCTTGTGATTTTAAAAGCTGTGTACAATACTGTAGTTTACTATGTGAAAACCACCCTTCAAAAATAACAGATAAAGGTAGAAAGAGGAAGAGACCTTAAACCACAGAAGGCGGCAAACACTGGTTGGCTTCATATGAGATATTAAACCACGGGAGATTTAGCAGCAGTTAGCCAACAGACCACAGTTTAAACAGAATCGGTTAGCGTGCCCCCCGTCCCTGGATGTAAATAGCAGAAAGCTGAGAAGTCCCCTCCCCTTCACTGCCCCTTTCCCTGCAGTTCTGCCGCTGAGCCGTCGAGACTTTTGACGAGCGCTGTTCCTTGGGAAAATACATACAGAAAACGTCCGTGTCCGCATAGTGGAGCGCCGACACTGACTTAATTGCGTTCGGTCGGGGAGGCCAGGACACTCGGGTGACTGTCGATGTGTATTCTCACTAGTCCGTTTTTTCTTACGCAAGGCTCTCGCTGGGGAGCCGAGCCGAGCTGAGCCGAGCCGTCCACGAACCCCCGCGCGAGCCACAACCAGCAGGCACCTGGGGGAACAGGAGAGCAGCGCCCCCCACCCAACGTCGGGCGCCTCGAGCGCACCGGCTTTCTCCGATTGGCGCAGTAGCAACGGCCAGAAAAGACTGGGGGGGGGGGGAGGAACTTCTTTGGGTTACCGCGTAGAGGTGGAGATACGTTTGAGCGGGAGGGGAGGCGGTCTATTTAAAAACGTCGCTGGCGAGGGCGCTCTAGGAAATACATTGTTTTCCGTGGTGGGCGCAGGCTATCGAGTTCCGAGGTGGAAGCCTAGAGGGGAAAGCCTCCTGTGTCTTTGGGCGAGGCTGCGTGGCCCGAGAAGCGTCCGATCACTTTGGGCTCAATCGCTGTGAGGAGACGAGGGCGGCCACCTGTTGAATTTCTGCTCGGACGTCCTCGGTCGGTCTAATCGGTTGCAGGGGGCTGTTTGTATGGCCTCAGTCGGAGGGGAAGGTACCGTAATTATGCAGCGACCGCCTTTACGTGTTTCTGGGCGGCTTTGAATGAGGAAAAACTCTCCACTTCTGCTTTTCTGATTCTCCTTTCCCGCAGAAATGGTCGGGTCGGTCGGTCCTTCTGCTAAGTTCCCAGACCGCCTCTTATGGCTGCCTCAAAGAAGAAGTAACAATACTGTACATTATTAAATGAGGGATGATGAAAGTAAACTGCGTTTTAATTCCACTATCTGGAATATCTTTATTTCTTTAGAAATAAATACAAATACCAGAGGCAAATATTCCAACTGAAATCTGGAACAAGCAACGAACTGATTTTTTTGTTGTTTTAGGTGAGTGGTGTCCGAGATCCTCTATAATGGAGGTGAGTAATGCAACTTTAACAGTGCGTAAGTTCCCAGTTTTAAAGTGATCTCTTAAGAGAAAATGCAAAGGAACACAATCTTAAAGAAAGGCTTTACATTTACAATACAGTATTGCAGATGCTGCTTTTAGTTGAATGTGTCAATCAGATTAATTCTCTTGTTTTAGAACGTTGAAAATCTTCAGTAATCCTTCCACATTGGAGTAAGATTTACTTATAAATCTAGAGTGGATATGCATCAGCTTATTTTTTTATTATATAATCTAATTGGGGACCAGCACAATTTGCAAACATTACTACTACTGTAGATTACAAAGCATAGAAAATTAATTGGGAAAGAAATACGTGCTTTACTATTGTATCTAAAAGATGGGATAGGGAAAAGTCAGTAATTGGTAGAAAGAATCATCTGCTTTTAACCTTTTGTACCATCTTCAGCACAGTGCTTCCATTGTTATAAGAAAATTGTATTATATTGGCTGTTTTATCCTACATTTTTATTAGATATAAACCTCACTGAATTTCTCCTAAAGTAGCTTACATAAACGTGCAACCTAAAAAATTTTTTGGTCTGGTAGAAACAAATATATCTGAAATAAACTTAAATCTGTGTAAACTAGTTATTCTTAGAACCCCTGATCTATCATTTCTCCATCAATAGAATAATAGAATTACAGGTCTGCTTTATTTATTACATTTATTTCCCACCCATCTCACACCAGTGACTCTGAGTGGCTTACAGTAAAATAATACCTGTAACATCATCAGAGAACAATATCTGCCTATCTCAGGTCCTTGGGAAGGACTCAATGGATGGATAAAAATGCCAAAACCAGTCTAAACATATGGCTGACTGTGTGATGAACCACAATAAAATCAATACATTCAACAATAAATAAGATAAAATAGTTAAAGATACAAGGGATAAACAAGATAGTAGGGCTAAAATGGAAGTGGAATCTTCTAATCCAGTAGCCACCTCCATGATATGCTTCCACTTTGGCCCCAGGCCAACCTGCAGGCCAGGTTTTCAGTCTTTTGCAAAAGGTCAAAAAATGGGGGCCAATCTCACTTCTGGGTGAAATTTTATTAATTAAATAGTATGATCTGATCACAAGTGTACCATATGTGGTTTGCACGCAACCAATTTTCACTACTTTTGTGATCTGAGAGCTCCCCAGAACCATTTGTATTCAGTCATTTTTTTTCATGTTTGGGCAAATTTTAAGGGATAACTGGTGCCATAAAGCATTGCATGGATTTTAAAAAATAATTTCATCCCTTTAGTGTAAAAAATCTTAAGAATTTGGGATCCTTTTTAAAATGTGATCTGTGGCATGCAATTAAAGCTCTATGTGATTCTCAAATTAATAGAAATTTTATGTATCTCTGAGTTTTTAAAGGAAAATAGCTGAATTAACTATTGAGGAATTATAAATGCTACTGTATGTATCTTTCTGCAGTCTGTAGATACTGAATCAAAACATAGCTATATTGGAAGTTTTATTCAGCCTCCATATAAAATAAAATCTGCTTTTGCTGATCTCAGACCAAAACAAGTTATCAACTGCCCACCAAACAACCAAGGTAAAGTATAAAGCAGTATAATACGACACTACTCTTGTGTTCTTGGTCCATGTTTAATGTATTTGAGAGCATGGTACAGGTAGTCCTTGACTTACAACTAT
>JANHZU010003057.1:29631-40811 GCA_032468055.1 Acrochordus granulatus | reverse complement strand
CTATGTATTTAGGGACCATTCAAAGTTACAGTGGGATTTAAAAAAGTAACAACTAGTCCCCACAGTTACAACTATTGCAGCATGCTCATGGTCACATGATCAAAATTAGGGAAATTGGCAGTTGACTTGTATTTATGACTGTAGCTTTCCAGGATCATGTGATTGCCATTTGCAATTTCACAACTGGCCTTAGTATAGAGACAACATTGATTGCTTTGTTAATGAGCTTTGGCAGAGTTAGTTTGAGGGTGGTGTTTTTATCCTTGTGCTTCTTCATCTCTTAGCAGTTTTTAATACAGCTAGTTCACATAGCCTTCAGTGGTGGCTGAAAATGTTGGGAAGTGGTTTACTATTTTATGAGGGTTCTTTTTCATCTTTTTTGGCTGGTTCCAGATAGTATTGACAAAGGGTAGAGGTTACTTCCTCAACTTCTCTGTTCTGGGGAGCCACAGGGTTTGAACACTCTCTCTTGATGTTTGACATCTACAAGTAACCAGTGTACTCACGATCTAGTTACCCCATGCCTCAGTATGACCATGTGCTGCTACTGCTTCATGAGCTGCACTGGTTGTCTGCATCTTTGCAGGTGCAATTTAAGCCCTTCATTGCACAGAGACAGGTTACTTGACAAATTGCCTACCTTCCATGATTTCTGTCCATCTAGTAATAGCTGGCAGGTTGATGCACTGTGAGTCTCCTTGATTCTTAGGTGACCTAAGAAGCATGCTTGCTCTCTGGAATGATATTCTCAAAGATTTGTATAGCTCCCATCTTGATGGCCTTATGGAAGGACTTGAAAATATGGCTATTCTCCCAGGCCTTGATGTAAGGTAGATGAGGTCCCTCTTTCTAGATGTGTTCCTGTATGTGTAGTGTGCTGTTAAGACAAATGCTGATCTTGAATTTATATGCTTCAAATTGTATTTTTGTATTGTTGCTTTGTTTTAAATTGGGAGCTATCCAGAGTTGTTTTGGAAATAGGCGGTGCCTAAATCTCATTAATTAAAATCTTGTTATGTTTAAAAAATTAAAAATGCAATAAATGTTTCAAAAATAATTTGGACCATTAAAATGTATAATCATTTCTTTAATTACTGTAGTGATTTTGTGTATGCATGTCAGATCATATCTAAGATACTGAATATTTTAAATTTGTTTAGTCTGCTAACCACACCATGTTAACTCTGTGGTTCTGGGTTGGACTGTTGGATTCTTGGTGCTATCTGAGCCTGGTTATTACTTTACACCAGATAAACAATCAAGGAAGAAGTAATTTCCTGATTCAGGAACCATCAAGGAGGAAGCCACATCCCTACCAAGACTGACAGAGCAAGCTGTTATTCATAAACAGCTGGCAAACTCTGTTCTCCTTTCCCTTGATGATGTTATCTAGCCTTGTAAAAAAACATCTACATTAAGAACCCAACAATTTTAACATCTGCTTAGATACTAGAAGTGCAAATATTACACTCTTACATTGTGGCATATAATAATGCATATTGCCTCTTTTTCTTTTAATTATTAAAACTGAAAAAGTAATTTAAGTTTGGTTGATTTGTGTACCAGCTTTAGTGGCAGCCCTAAAAACCCTTCAAGAAAAGATCTGTCGTCTTGAGATAGAAAGAACACAGGCTGAAGATGACCTGAACTGCTTGTCCAGAGAAGCTGCACAATACAGAAAAGCTTTGCAACAGGAATCAAATGAAAAGCATATAATTCACCAGGAACTGGTGGAAGAAAGGAAAGGTAATTTCCCATTGGTATTGGCATCAGCTTTTCCAAAGTACATCAGTTCTGTCTTAAACTGAAGACCAGTCATAGCATTGTTTTCTTTTGCACTCCATCTTAATATGTAAATAGGCTTATAGCATGATTAAAGATATTGATTGCTTAATTAAGTATACACATTCTTTTAAATAATTGTAGGAAGTATGCAAATATATATATATACTTACTATCTCTAGTGTTTTATGTGCTGCAAAGTATAGTATCAAACTGAAATTTGAAATAAAACTTTATTGCTCTCCTCTCTTCTTCCCTTCCCCTCAGATGTGAGTGCACAGTTAAGAGCAGCACAGTCACGCTGCTCTTTGCTAGAAAAGCAGCTTGATTACATGAGAAAAATGGTTCTCAAAGCAGAATTGGAAAAAAAACTCGTTCTGGAGCAGCAGGTACACAAATTTGATAATTTTTGTTTCTCTGGTGTTTTATGTTAGCTTTCTTGATGTGGATTTCTTCTTAATCTTGCATGTTCAGATCAGTAGCACATGAATCTTGCAATTACTATTGCTTGAAATTCTTGCAGAATTTTGAGCTATCACTAATTATATCACTTGCTGATTAAACTGCACTCAATGATAAACTCACAGATCATCAATATTAACCTAACCTGAACAGATGGGTAATTGGAAATAAAAATGAAAAATGCTCACATAGGCTTTCTACACAGATATCTTAATATTAGACTTCAGCTTTATCAAGTTAATGTGTAAGCTTTTTGAACATCTTTTTGGTTGAAAAGGTGAATATTTTAAATGTTTTAAAATATAAAGTATCTTTTTCTATGAGATTGTTGCTTAATTTTTAATCGTATGTGTCAAGAATGATTCTTATGCGGAAGAAATACATACATACCTTGCCTATAGATAAATAAGTTTCAATGTGTGTTTGAGAGCATCCAGTTGATGTATTGAAAGTTGGCATTTTGGATTGTAATTCAGAGATACTTGGCTACAACCAGATGTTTCTTATCTGCAGTAGTTAGACTAGATCTAGACTGTAGATAAAAAATTCCCAGTTAAATACATTCCTACCCATATTGTTGTTTCGTTTGACTATCCCTGTCGTGTCCAATTCTTTGTCAATTTGCCATTCAACACCCAGTTACACCCAGAAATCTTTGCACAAGCAACATTTATATGTACAAACAGTGCCACATATCTAAGCTTCCTCCCCATATTACTGTGCTTCCTAGATCATGCCTATAGTTGCCATTGTTTGTGGGACTACTGGCTCATTTTAAAGTATAGGTTGTTCGCATATGATTTGTTATCAATTGGATATTTTGTGCATATTTTACAGACAGGTCTTCAGAAGGAAGGTGACCAAAATCAGATAGAGCTCTGTGCCAAACTTGAAAAACTTGAAGTTCTAGAAAAGCAGTGTTGGAGTCTGATCAGCACTCAGAAAACTGCAGAAGTAAGAAAATTTTACAGCATCATCCATACAGTCCCAGAAGAAGCCTTTGACCTCTCTGTACTCAATGAGGACATTTTCAAAGTGGCCATAAGAGAGTATTAATGCTCTTCAATGCTGTGATTCCTCCCAGCCTCTCTCTATCAACTGTGATTTGGCTTGGGAAAGTTAACAGAAAGCTTTTTTTCAGCTTGATTGCAGCATGAAATTGCAGCAGGGCATCATCCACTTTAGTTTTAATTCAGCCTTTTGGGGACTCAAAAGGCAATAAATAGTGAACTGCATAACACTTACAAGCTCCCCATCCAATCTTCTGTGTGTGCGTGTTTCAGGAAAAGATCAAACATTTGGAACAGAAGCTTCAGGAAGAACAGCATCAGCGCAAACTGATACAAGATAAAGCTGCACAGGTAGGGAAAGTCAATAGGGATACTGCTGTAATGCATAAAAACAAAAGGACTTGTAGATAACAAACTATTGTTCAGCTTTCATTGAAGAATATTTGATACTTAGAAACTATTCAAAATGCTTTCTCTGGACTATTGTAGGGAGGTAACAGCTGTTCTCATAACAAGGCCTTTGGCCAGTCTAGTTGCCAGGATGATTTCATATTTTTTAAAGATTTTTTTTAATCTCACTTTTATTGTTTCTACAAGTAACTCAAGGTGGTGAACATACCTACTACTCTATCCTCCTCCTATTTTCCCTACAATAAAACCTGGTGAGGTGAATTGGGCTGAGAGAGCGTGACTGACCCAAAGTCATCCAGCTGGCTTTCATGCCTTAAAGTGGGACTAGAAACTCTCCTAGTTTCTAGCCTAGTGCCTCAACCACTAAGATGAAATTGGCTCTCCAATTGATTTGATTTGTTAAACTTCACTGTCAGCAATCTTGCACATTTAAGAATATTTTATACTATGGCTTTCATGTTACTACCAGTTGGCGATGTTAACTTGAACATTATTGTCAAAAATATTCCTATTTCTACATTTAGCATCCATCACATGTCATTTCCCCAGTAAGATAATGGACATAAATCTCAGCTTGCTACAAATTTTGTCAAAAGTTTGAAGGATATGGTTAGGATTCAGGAAACTTTTCAAAATACACTGTGTTAGTTGAGCTAATATAAGTCACCATTAAGTTTTGTGATTCAAAACAATGCAGCCCATCAGATTTCTCAACTGGCAGTGTTTTCAAAAAAGGGGTTCCTGTCAAACATTGTTATTTGGCTTGATGCTGTGATGGAAGTAATCGTTTTATGCTTAGCAGATATTATTAATAAACTTAAGAAATAGCTGGCAAGAATTCTGGACTACTATAGTGTAAAAGTGTAGTTTTTAACTTTTTGGCAGTGAACCATTCATTTGTACAGCTTTTATGATGGATCATGCAAAGCAAATGTTAAAGGTATTTTTCCAGAGAGTTGTTATATTACACTATGAAATTCCTGACTGAATCTTGTTATCAGTTAGTAATGCACTCATATTTTTCATTGTATTTAATATTTATCTGACTGTTTATTCACTGTTACTTTACAGCTCCAGACAGGTCTTGAAATGAATAGAATTCTCTTGTCCTCACTTTCACCTGAAAAAGATGTGAAGAAGAAGAGTAGGAAGAAGAAAGTCATTAAGGTAAAATGTTAGTTTTCAGCCATATTATTTATAATACTGAGGAGTTAGTCAAACGAAAAGCTTCCATTTATTTTTGCACAGAGCAGGTTTGCTAAGACTGCCTCTCAAGATGAAAGTTTAATCTCAGCAAAGAAATGTAAAATGTGTCAAATCATTTCTGGGTTTAATAGAATTAAATTTCTATTGTAGTTTTCAAATTCAGTGGATTCTGTGAAATTCAGTGAATTTCCTTATATATATATAATCTGAGAGGCTGTATCTCAGATTATTTCCTTGTATTCCAATTACTTAGAATTGGAGATTAATTATAAGACTTTCAAGATTCTTCTACAGGCAGAATTAAAAAATGATCAAATTAAAGAAGTCCCAGTAATTTCAGTGTGTCTAAATTAATGACAGAATTCCATGCAATTCAATAATAATGAAAATACAGATATGGTGTAGCACAGAAAATAATACATTCACATATTCAGATCTTAAAATAGTACAACTGAACAAAAAGGATAATTGTTCTCTAAAAATATTTTATGTTATTTAAAGTTCAAAATAAGCTTAATAGTTAAATTTCATTAGCTTCACAATCACCAAAACTTTCAGAAACTCTCTTCATAAATGCTTCCTTCAAAGCATGTCTGACCTACAGAGAGTCCACTGCAAGCTCCCTGTTTTTCCCAGGTCACATCCTGCTTGTGGCGCTAGTGTTGGCTTCCCTATACATCTTGGTTCTTAAATGGCTGAAAACTAGTTCACTGAAGCATTAAAGTGATAAAGCAGGTAGTAAGATGAGTATTAAAATTCAGATAATCAATAGCAGTAAGCAAATGTAAAATGTAGTTCTTGGATCTATATTTGGTGAACTAAATGGAATTGTTAAAAGTGCAAAAAGGAAATAGAATAATGAGTATCTAAAATGAGTTTTAATTAGACTGGAGGTCCCTCACCTCTAATCCTTTAACATTCAGAGATTTTATGAAGAACATTCTTGAAAGTTTCTTCTAAATGTTGTATTACTAGACATGGCATACATAAAATAATTCACATGGCAGTTAAAAAGGCCTTTAAACATGAAGCAGATGGAAAAGTACACAATTGTATCTATAATCGTTATTTGCCAGTGAATGCAAACTCCTATACTCTTTTAAGTTCAAACAAATATTTTCCAAGTATTTTTATAGTTGTCCATAATTGCAGAAAGTTGAGCAAGAAGCATTACTTGTTCTATGAAATTTAAAAGGAACATTTTTTTATCTTTCAGTAAAGAAAACTGCTACATAAACTTGGCTTGCAAGAAATAAAATCAAAAGTATTAGGCTGTTAGTTAAATCTTCCAAGTGGATTCTAATATTTTTCTGGGGAAAACAGCATTTCCATAAGACAGTTTGTTTTTTTAACTTTCAAAATGATAAATGTTATTTGGTGTGCTTTTTGACCATCTTTTTCTTAAATTAAAACAAGGTTAGATCTAATCTCATATTTAAGAATGGCCCATTGAAATCAATTGGATTAAACAGATCGGATTAGTCACTTTAAATTATGATTTATTTAAGTCCCATTTATTTTAGTAAATACATACAGTAATCTGAAAAGGTACAGCCTTTTTGAATGCTGTAGTTTTACATATCAGGACATAGTAAAAATCATCTTGTCCTTAGCAGTCCTTAAAAGAAGATAAAAATAATCTCAGATGAACAACGACACATGACATATTACACCGTGTCATCATTTATTTTGCAAAAAGAAAGCCAAAATGGAGAAGTCATGTGTGAAAAACTTAACTATACCTTATTGATTCCATAGGTGTGAAGAGGCTAAGTAGCAGCCAGGTGCTGCTAATCAAATGCCCTTGATCAATTGATCAGCAAATGTGATTACCTCTATAAAAGCCAAAGTTTTAGGAGTTTGCTGGTCTCCAGTACTGAAGTGTGTGTTAACACAATGCCAAAAAGTAAAGACATCAGCAATAATCTTAAAGAAGCAATTTTTGTTGCCCATCAATCTGGGAAGGGTTATAAGGCCATTTCCAAATCATTAAAGTCCATCATTCTATAGTGCAAAACATTCACAAGTGGGAAACATTCAAGACAGTTGCTGATCTTACCAGAAGTGGACATCCCAACAAATTCACCTCAACGTCAGACTGTGCAATGCTGAGAGAAATTTCAAAAAAATCCAAGAGTGACATCTCAGACTCTACAGGACTCAGTTAGCATATTCAGTATTAAAGTTCATGACAGTACAATTAGAAAAAGACTGAACACATATGGTTTGTTTGGAAGGGTTGCCAGGAGAAAGCCTCTTCTCTCTAAAAAGAACATGGCAGCACTGCTTCAGTTTGCAAAGTTGCATCTGAACAAATCACAAGACTTCTGGAAAACTGTCCTTTGGATAGATGAGACTGAAGTGGAGATGTTTGGCCTTAACACCCAGTGCCATGTTTGGCAAAAAACAAACATGGCATATCAGCACAAACGATATCAACCATCAATTATGGTGGTGGAGGAGTGATGATTTGGGCTTGTTTTGCAGCCACAGGACCTGGGCACCTTACAGTCACTGAGTTGACCATGAACTCTTTATCCCAAAGTATTCTAGAGTCAAATGTGAGGCCATCTGTCCGACAGTTAAAGCTTGGGCAACACTGGGTCATGCAACAGGACAAGGATCCCAAGCACACCAGCAAATCTACAATAGAATGGCTGAAAAACAGAAGAATCAAGGTGTTGCAATGGTCCAGTCAAAATCCAGACCTCAACCTGACTGAGATGCTGTGGTGGAAGCCTAAGAGAGCTGTGCATAAATAAATGCCCACAAACCTCAATGAACTGAAGCAAAGTTGTAAAGAAGAGCGGACCAAAATTCTTTCATAACGATATGAGAGACTGATAAAGTCATACAGAAAACAATTACTTCAAGTTATTGCTGCTAAAGAAGGTTCTACAAGCTATTGAATCATAAGGTGTATTTAGTTTTTCACATACAGCTGCTCCATTTTGGCTTTATTTTTGTAAAATAAATGATAATATGGAATAATACGTGTTGTTCATCTGAAGTTGTATTTACCTGCTTTTAAGAACTGCTAAGGACCAGATGATTTTTACTATGTCCTGATACATAAAACCATAGAACTCAAAAGGGTATACTTTATTTTTCATATGACTGTATGATTAAATCTGAGCCCATTTGACTTCCTAAGTTGCATCCAGTTTTCCATTTGTGCATTTGATGTCTTGTTTCTTCCTTATGGAACACTCTTCATCATTCTGAGATGTGTGGAAACATTCAGGAAATATTTGATAAGTGATGCAAGAAGGCTATAAAGAAAGGGAAGGACTGGCAAACAAGGAGCACAGAAGAGCACTAAAATATTCCCCCAATTCAATACATAAATAATACTTTGAAAAGTGATTCATAAAACTTAAATTTTCTAAAGTAAAAGCTATAATCTTTCATATTTTGTCAAGTCTTGAAACTTTTCTCTTAAAAGTAATGACATAGGTTTAATATAGTTTTGATTTATCTCTCTTTAATTAAGTTTAGAACCCCTCTTCTTTTTTTCAAAAGAATAAAAACTGCAAGTTTTAATTTTCAGAATTATTCTGATATGAGAACATATGCCCCACAACCATGCCTACAGAGAGGAATGTTGCCTTTTGTTGCTGGCAAGGTAAGCATTGTGTCTTTGTAAATGAGAATTTAGTTAAATTTGATTAAATTATTTATTTAACAAAATGTTATACTTTTGCTACTTTTCCTACAAGTCTGCCAACTCAAGTCACTCTGTTGTTGCAAATGTACAAAGTGTCCTGCATATGATGAAATACCGTAGCCCATGTATGACTTCACAATGTCCAGAAGGAATTAAAAAGAGGACTTCAAGATGGACTGGTATTTGCAAACCAGTGTCTTATTCCACATCTTCCTCTGAAACTCTTTCTGATCTTCTTTTGGGTATGCAAGATGAGTTGGGACAAATGAGTTTGTAAGTATTTATGTATAGTACAATCTCTCTAGTATGAATGGGTACTTTAATAAGTAATGTAACAAATACTTTTTGATCTCCTTTCACTTACTGGATACTGAGGCAACATAAAAAGCATCTGATACTTTTCCCCTTTCCCCATCCCATGTACAGACTCGTGGAAAATGCCAAATTGCTTTATAAAAGCAAGTAATGAAACAGTACATAGATTGATTCTAATCAAATATAAAAAACCCAGATGCTCCTAAATAGCAATTTTGATCACATCCACAGTTTGTACAAGCAAGTTACTGAAAGCAACAAGGCACCCTGGAGTTCTTAGCATCATTACAAGCAGTTATGGGTTATTGGGATAATGACCCAGCTATAGGAGCTCACAATTATGGGTGTCTGATATTTGGCACATGTGACACCTCCATAAGCTCCTTTGGTAGCTGGTATGTTTTTGGCTCCAATTCAAGGTGCTTATAAAAAGGTAAAGGTTTCCCCTTTCAGTCGTGCTCTAGGTAGTGTCCATTCAGAAGTATCATCTGGTAGGACCCAGGAACAGAGTCTTTTCTCTCATGATGCCTGCCCTCTGGAACATCATTCCCCTGGAGATCAGACTCACTTCAGTCATGGCTGTGTTAATTGTTTTGTTTTTCTCGTTTGCTATTTATATTATATTATAAATTGTTATTTACAATTTACCTTACTAAGGTAAAATAACTAATGTTATTTATGATGTACCTCACTAGGAATATAACTTACAATCTATGATGTACCTCACTAGGAATGTGACTTACAATTCATTCCTAATAGGGTGCTTAATTAATTGCATGCCCAAATAACATGTCTAATCTCAACTGCAAATAGCCATCTTTTAATTCTGCTGTTTTTCCTGTAGCATCTGGAGTTACATGCAATAATACTTGTTAACTATTATTATTTCTTATGCCTAACCAATCTGTACAAAACTTGAAATTTGGAACTAGTATGCTCAAGTAATATCACCATAAAGATTAGAGCATTTTTAAATTATGTTAAGAGACAATTTGTTTTCTGAAAAGCTTTTTAGACTGTTGCTCTTGCTCTGCCTAGGGAATACATAATGCTGCTGAAAAGACTCTTAAATTCTGAAATAAAGCCATATCCTTTTTCATTATTTAAACTATTTTTATGAGACTTGATATACAAGTAATAAAGAATCTTATAAGGATGAAAAAAAGGTCATAGAAAAACCCAAAATTGTGTTTAAACTGATAGAATTTCATCTTCACCAGTGAACATCAAGAATTGTTGAAGCAAATAGAGGAAAGTCAAAACCAGGATGTTCGGGAAGACCTAGAGCGTGAATTAGATTGTCTTGTGAAACAGATGGAAATTAAAGGAGAACAGATTTCCAAACTGAAAAAGCACCAGGATCACGTAAGTGACAGTTCTGAAATCAGGAAATGTTGACTAGTTATAATGTGGTTGGTTAGAAAGCCAATGTTAGCTACTATGACCCTTGGAGAAAGAAAATAAATTGAGAAAGAAATTATATGAAATTATGTTAACAAGACAGATATGAAAATGCTAATCATTTTCACACACTCTTTCTATTTTCCACACAACAACATTATAACAGACAGAAATATGTTTAATTACAAAGAATAAACTTAAGGTGACTGCACAAATCTCATGTGACATTCTAGTTAAGTGGTTGATAATGACACATCAAGAAACATTAACAAAAAATCTGTATGTTAATTTAGCAGATCTTTTCCCTCACAGAGCAAAATAGAATGTAAAATAGGACCAAATACATCAAAATGGAAGGACGTATTGAGTACTAGTTTGTAACATTATTTGGATATATTTATTATTTGAAGGTTTTTAAAGGATTATATTGGTTTTATTGTTTTATTGTAAGCCATCAAGAGTCACTTGAGTTTGGCAGCATATAAATCTAACAAATGAATAAACTACATGTTTACATTCTTGTGATATTCTTGTGTATTTAAAAATGATCAGTGCTTCATCCATTTTTTACTAAGCGAAGAGCTGTATCATAATATGTTCTTATTTCCTGTCATTTTGTATATTCAAGATTTCTTCAGCTATTTAAATTTGTAATAATGTAGAACTGGATGAGACTAAGAGTTATGTCAATAGGCCAGATAGTGTTTGTTTCTTAATTAAAATGCTATCCACAATTAAATATGTTTAAAAGGATGTATTCAGACAATTTGTATCTACTTTCAGATTTCTTAAGGAGTAAAGATAGTCATCTGCTCAAATTCTGACATACTTTGTTGCTTTGCTGAATAATGTGCACTATCATTGTGAAATGTTGTTAAATCAATTGTTATGTATTATTTATCTCATTTATTTAAACAAAACCATAA